>JAQQSY010001907.1:0-14040 GCA_028646535.1 Procyon lotor
CATTGGGGAGGGTATGTGCTATGGTAAGTGCTGTGAAATGTGTAAGCCTGACGATTCACAGACATGTACCCTGGGGCAAATAATACATTATATGTTAATAAAAATTAAAAAAAAAAAAACACAAAAACAATAATTCTGCTAATCAGAGATGGGCAGTTTGGGCAGGGTTTGGCATCTCCTGGGGTGCACTGACTGAAAGCAACAGGACCCATTTCCAAGTTGACTTAATCAGCTGGTTACTGTCGGCTGTCATTTGGGAGCATAGCTGGGGCTGAAGGCTGGGAACCCCATGTTTCTCTCTGCATGGCCTGGGCTTTCTCATACAATGAGAAATTCCAAAAACAGAAATCCCAAGAGTCAGAGCTAGGACATAGCTGTATTGTGTTTTATGACATAGCCTCAGAAGTCTCATCATGTGCCACCTGCTGAACTGTATTCATTGACCTAGTCACAAAGGTCTAGCCAGTCTAAGTGGAAGAGAAATAAACTCCATCTCTTAATGAGAATATGGCAAGGTTGGGTTTTTTTAGAGCAGGTAGGATGGAAAATAATATTGCAGGCACTCCTGGAAATTACAATCTGCCAGCCAAGAGATAACTTCTTTAACTCCAGGTAGATAATTCATAATAAAATAGTGTTGTCGATTTTTGAAACAAGGATATCCAAGTTTCGTTGTCTTTTCTTTGATCTGATTCTGAAAAACTATTTTACTAGAATCATCAGTTTGTCTTTCTTTCTGGAACACTCAGTTTAACTCCTTATTAAGGCTGAAAGCTGTGGCAGTTACACGATTACCAGTTTTCTTTAATGGATGAGAAACTATTTTGTTTTCCTATTCACTTTCCATTTAATTTAGCACCTAGTGGTTATTAACTATTATTATTATTATTCCATATCAGACATTGTGTCTTCACTTGATGAAATCTAGATATGGAAAGGTAAAGGCAACTTTTCTAAATCACAATTAAATTAAATTTAAATTTAAACAATTTTTTCTAAAATCACAATAGTGTCACAGCTGCGACTTGAACCTAAATCTTGTTCTAAAGCTAGGTTCTCACCATTAATTAAAACCTGTCAGAAGCTTGGGTCATGATTTACATGTCAAGCTCATAAGTAGAAAAATCCTCAGGTTCAGTCTAAGTGAACTGAGATACCCTTCCCCAAAAACTGTATCCTAAGATTTTTCATGCCAGGGATCTAAGTTAATACAAATTTACATTTGAATATAACAATGTCTATTATTCCGCATGAGAGAATACTTTTGTGTGTGTGTGTGTGTGTGTGTGTGTGTGTGTGTGAGAGAGAGAGAGAGAGAGAGAGAGAGAGAGAGAGAATACTTGAACCAAAAAAGCAAAATCTAAACATCCAATGTGGAAAGAACTAAAATATTGTGTTGCTTTTTATCCATTCTTCTATCAATTCAATTTCATGAGTCTATAACACACTGATTAAATGCCATAATAAGATAAGGAGTTAGGAGATAAAAGGAAGCACAGAAGTTTTGCTAATATAAAACAAATTACAGGATGCTTCCACAAGGAAGCTGATCTTGATCAGGGAAATGAAAAAAAAATGAAAGATATATTATGAAGATGATAGTCTAGAGCTCTACCCAATACTGGCTGTGCATCAAAATCACCTGGAGAGTACAGTAACTATTCAATATTCAGACCTGCTTTCTGGAAATTCAGACTCGTCTGGCAAAGGGTGGGGCCTGGCAATCTGTTTCTATCAATACCCACATAACATTAAAGTAATAAGTATTTTGGAAAATATAGCTTTAAGGCAAAACTCAAGAGATTGTTTTTAATTCAATTTTTACCCTATATTTAAACTATGTCATTCTCTCTGCCATCATTTTTTTCCTGGCTTTCTTTTTTTCTTCTTCTTCTTCTTCTTTTTTTGGAATACCTACAAGGCAATGTCTGTTATTATTAGAAGCCAAGATTCTGATCCATTCTTTTGCAATTATCATATTAGATTATTGTAATATCTTTTGTGGTGAATCAGATGAAACACCATTTCCATATTTTTATTAGATTTAAAAATAGAATATAATTATGGGTACTTGATGTATTAATATTTGCACTTCCTTTAAATATCAAAGTTTTGCCACTGAACTGCAGCAGTAGTATTCGGCAGAACCTTTCATTTCAGTGTAGAAATGACTGACTCCTAGAATCAATTTTGTTTCTTTAAATGTTTACTACAATTTTGAGGGTGCCTGGGTGGCTCAGTTGGTTAAGTGACTGCACTGCCTTCAGCTCAGGTCATGATCCCGGAATCCTGGATCAAGTCCCACGTAGGGCTCCCAGCTCCATGGAGAGTCTGCTTCTCCCTCTGACCTTCTCCCCTCTCATGCTCTCTCTCACTCTCTCTCTCTCTCATAAATAAAAATAAAATCTTAAAAAAAGATCTTTTAAAAACAATGTTTACTACAATTTTGAAAACAGTAGGATATTCTAATCACTTACCATAAGGATGAGTTCTCCAAAAGCTACACTGCTACTATTGGGCATTTGTTAGAACTTCTTAGAAGCATCTAGAAAGCTTTTAGTCCCCTTTCTACTCCAACCCCATAGTGAACTAGGTAGGGTTACCAAAAATGTATTGAGGATTTTTATAAGGATTTTTTATATCCTTGAGTCTCAGTAGAAATTACTTACTTGATTCAAAAGTTTTTTGAGCATATACTCTATTCTAGGCACAAGAAATACAGGGTGAACAAGATAGACACCATTCTTGCTTTAATGGTGTTTAACAGTCTGATGCAAAATAAAACAGATAATTATATCATCTGAATTATAATTGCATCCAGCAAAAGTAGGAATAAACTTTCTCAGTAACTTCTCCCTGTCCTGCCTCATCACCTGAAGGAACCTAGAATCTCTATCTTCCTACAGAGACAGCAGAAAGGATTTCTTAATAGCATTTTGGCAAGTGAAAACTCCTGACCTTATGAGGCAAAAGAAACAAGCCCTTCCCATCTATACCACAACACAAAGCAGTGACAAGGAGAAACAAACCATCTCTAAACAGTGTTTTCTGCTCAGTCTTTGGGCTCCCTGAGGAGTCTATCCATATATTATCATTTTAACTGGAGATTTCCCTGTGGGTGGCATGTACTAGGGCTGACGAGAAGTTAGGCACTGATGGCTTAAGTATGTTTCACTACGGCTTAAAGGTGTGCTGAAGACAACTCCCAGGGCTGAGGGGTTCCCAAGGGCCTTGAAGGTCCTCTAAGATTTTGGGCTTTGGGGCCAAAGACTGACTGTGATCTGAACATTTGACAGCTAACTGATCTCTTACCGTCTTCAGGGACTGATTACATACCTGCCTGGAAATGAAAACAGTTTCTGCTTGTGTCCTCAGAACCCAGTTATCCAGGGAGGGACACACCCTTCACAAGATGGCAGCCTGGAACCCTTGGCTCCTCCCACACAGTGGACTTGGGTCTCCACCATGGCTGTGCCTCAGCAAAGAAACTGCAAGAACACCCACCCCTCAGGTGTCTCCTTGCCTGGAGACCTCCCTTAAATCAGACAAAGCTGAAGAGAAGAGACCAAGAAACTCACCTCTGGATGGTAGGTGTCACAACAACTCATTGCTGCCACCGTGATCACACCTGAGATCTCACTCCGTGTCTGTAGGCTCTGCACTCACACACAGCTCTCACCTGCTAGGCTGCTTTCCATGGTGGCCCTGAGCACAGGTTAGTTGAAGCTGTTGTTACAGAAGACTGCGAAGTTGTTCACTCGGTATCTATTTGCTTCGTGTTTACACGTAATTCTGGCTAGCCCTGCTTCTGTTCTCAGCAGTCCAGATTAATTGTGTAGATGTCCCAAACCCCTTGTTATAGTTACTGACCAGTATTTACAGGTTTACATTCAGTGCCTATAGACTCTCTGTTCCCTATAGTTTGCAAAGCATTTTATCCGGTTTTCATATGAGCTGATATAATTTGGCACTTGAAGGAGTGATCTTTTGTTATCACCATAAAATAGCCATCACTTTTTTGTGCCTCCTCCATGCCAGGCGAAGTGCCAGGTGTTTAAGACAAATTGTCATTAATGCTGCTGGACAGTGAGCCTGCAACAAGGCCAGGCATGCATCTGAGAGGTTTGGGGAAAGCAGATTCCTTCTGCTGTGGCTTTATTTTGAGAATTAAATTATGCATTGCCCTTCTCTTAAGAAAGCAGAGGATTATGTGTACTGATTTCATTCAACTGTATTGAACTGATGTAGTTACATAAGCTATAATATTAATAATAATAATAATAATAATAATAATAATAATAAAAGCCACCACTCTTATTTTTTCCTTTTTATTTTTTTATTTTTTGTTTTATTTTTTATTTTCTAGAAGTTTTATTTTTCATCTTTTACACTTAGATACACAATTTGGTTTCTTTTTTCTTTTCTTTTCTTTTTTTTTTAATTATTTTATTTTTTCAGGGTTCCAAGATTCATTGTTCATGGAGCACATCCAGTTCTCCATGCAGTACGTTCCCTCCCCAACACCCACCACCAGGCTCAGCCAACCCCCACCCCTCCAAAGCCCTCAGTTTGTTGCTTAAAGTCCACAGTCTCTCCTGGTTCATCTCCCCCTCTGATTTCCCCCAATTCACCCTTCCTTTCCTTCTCCCAATGTCTTCTATGTTTTTCCTCATGCACCACATGTAAGTGAAACCATATGATAACTGACTCTCTCTGCTTGACTTATTTCACTTTTAAATATCTGCTCCATAAGAAGTAATGGGTCTTTCACATAAACATCTTTACTCCAGCCAGGTAGTTATTACTATCCAAGTTTTATATGGTGAGAAACCCTGGCTCCAGGGGTGTATCATCTGCTCAAAGACACTAGGTGAGTGATGGAGCCAAGACTCAACTTCACTTGCCAAGGACTCAAAGCCAGAATCCTCTGAATCCCAGACTGTTCCAGTTAGAGAGGAAATCCCCTTAGCTGCCCGTTATGGTTCCTGACCACTGCCCTAAGGGACTCACCTCTGCAAGGAGCTTTCTCATATAGTGGGAAGGTTCTGATTTCTATCCCTCTTCTCCATGGAACAGTGTTCTCAGCCCAGGAGAGGAGAGCCATTCTGAGTCAAGGGAAAATTTTAATCATCCAGAAGGAACCCACCCAGAGTAATTCCTTGACATCACCAGCTGAGTCCATCCACCTCTCAGAGTGACCTGGTCTTCCTCCACCACATTCGGTTCTTTTCCTGGCAGATGAAGGCACTCTAAAAATGGTCTCTGGACCTTAGAAGGAACCTCTTCTGATACATACAGGAAAAGTGCCTCTATAGATAGGAGAGCAGCCCCTTGGGCAAGTCGTCTCCATTGGCTTCTCTTATTTTCCTACTATAAGAGTCCAGGAAGACCCCATGAACACAAAATCTCATTCTTTCCTTCTGCCATAAATGTCTTTCTCATGCCTTCTCTAACCTAAAACCATTGACATCACCTCTTAGATTCTAGACTCCTAATGGGTCTAGTTGATATGTCCCACTGATGGGACACGGAATCCTACATCAAAGCTCTGCAAATCCTGATAGCTGAGTGTGAATAATAATCACATTCTCTCCAAGAGCAAGGATACATTAGAGAGTTTCCCAAAATTTGGGTGGTGGAAAGCCTTGAGGTTCAGTTCACCCCAAACATTTTAACACTTCCCTATTTCCTGTTCATCCTCAGTGAAGTCTTGAAATACTTGGTACAGGTTTTTTAAAGTGATTTCAGGTAGGCTTTAATCCAGGGCTCAATTCATAGTCTTACTCTTTGATTATTGTCAAAGAAGACTAACAGATGGGGCACATGGGTGGCTCAGTCAGTTAAGCTGCTGCCTTCAGGCCAGGTCATAATCCCAGGGTCCTGGGATCAAGCCCTGCATCAGGCTCCTTGCTCAGCGGGGAGCCTGCTTCACTCTTTCCTCCCTTTCCTCCTTTATTTACTTAATAAATAAATAAAGTCTTTTAAAATAATAAACACATAAAAAAATTAAACATTAAAAAAAGAAGTTTAGCAGAGGCATCTAAAACATGGGGCTCATAGTCCACGCTCCAGCTTTAGGGTTTATTTAGTAACATCTTCTTGCAGCAAAATTGCCAATATCCCAAATGTTGGGTGAGAAAATATAAATGATTCCTGCCTGGTCATTTCAGCCTCCCACTACAAATCACATCAGCCTGAAGCAGGCAGCCACGTCCTGCTCTGATTCAGTAGCTGTGTCCAGAGGACCAGAGCTCTTACTGGAGGTTGCAGGAAATAAGCCATGTCCTGACATCGTAGAGCTTCAATGGCATCCAGAAAATATAATTAATTCAAACCAATTCAAACCAAACTTATTACTTCTGCTCCTACAAAACAAAGTTAATAATACCTATCTTATTAAACTCTTGAGAATAAGAGAGATAACACATGCATGACATAGAGCTGGAACTCGATTTTTTGCTTTGGTTTGTTTCAGTATGATTTTGTTATAAGTTTTCCTACTCACTGTACATGCAATATCTTTAAGATAATTTCTTATCTAGGTTATTAATTAAACATTGATGTCTCCCTCCTCCAATGTTTATAGATCCATCATCTATTTAAAGGGCTCAGCAAACCCCTCTACTCCCAGGGTACACTTCCTGGCTCTTTGGCAGCCATTTCTGTCCTCCCTCCCACAATAGGGGCTCTGCTGTCCTCTGAAAATGTCTTAAGGAAAGGATTCAGAAGTAATGAGTTCTCTGCCCCCTGTTATTCAGTAAACTTACTAATGGAAAGCTTTGGTTTTTCCCTCTTCTTGACACAGTCCAAACAACTTTTTTAAAGCACTTTATGTTTTCAGAGTAGTTTAGACTCACAGTAAAATTGAAATAAAGTACACAAATTTCCCACATACCACTGCCCCCTCACATGCACAGCTTCCCCCATTATACACACCCCTCACCAGAGCAGAACACTGTTGTTACAATGAACTTACACTGCACTTCCTAATGCCCAAAGTCCATAGCATGCTTAGCTTGTGAAAATTAATAAAGCAAAACTTCAGTAGAGATGGGAGGTCAGAAGGAGGAGACATACCAGTCAAGGTCAGTTATAGGAAGGACTTTTTTTTCTTTTTTTTTTTCACCATAGCACATACCCTCCCTAGTGTCCATCACCCAGCCACTCTATCTCTCCCACCTCCCCTCCCCTCCAGCAATCCTCAGTTTGTTTCCTGAGATTAAGAGTCTCTTATGGTTTGTCTTCCTCTCTGGTTTCATCTTGTTTCATTTTCCTTCCTTTCCTCTATGATCCTCTGTCTTGTTTCTCAAATTCCTTATATCAGTGAGGTCATATGATAATTGCCTTTCTCTGACTGACTTATTTTGCTTAGCATAATACCCTCTAGTTCCATCCACATCGTTGTAAATGGCAAGATTTCGGGGTTTTGATGGCTACATAGTATTCCATTGTATATATACATCACTTCTTCTTTATCCACTCATCTGTTGATGGACATCTAAGCTCTTTCCATAGTTTGGCTATTGTGGACATTGCTGCTATAAACATTGGGATGAACATGCCCCTTCGGATCACTACATTTGTATCTTTGGGATAAATAATCAGTAGTACAATTGCTGGGTTGTAAGGTAGCTCTATTTTCAACTTTTTGAGGAACCTCCATACTGTTTTCCAGAGTAACTGCACCATCTTGCATTCCCACCAACAGTGTAGGAGGGTTCTCATTTCTTAGCATCCTCCCAACACCTGTCATTTCCTGACTTGTTAATTTTGCATCCATGTTCATCAGGGATAATGGTCTGTAATTCTCCTTTTTGATGGGGTCTTTGTCTGGTTTTGGGATCAAGGTAATGCTGGCCTCATAAAGTGAGTTTGGAAGTTTTCCTTCCATTTCTATTTTTTGGAACAATTTTAGGAGAATAGGTATTAATTCTTTTTAAATGTTTGGTAGAGGGGCACCTGAGTGACTCAGTCGTTGGGCATCTACCTTTGGCTCAGGCCATGATCCTAGAGTCCTGGGATCAAGCCCCGCCATCAGGCTCTCTGCTCGGTGGGAAGCCTTCTTCTCCCTCTCCCACTCCTCCTGCTTCTGTTCCCTCTGTCGCTGTGTCTCTCTCTGTCAAATAATAAATAAAATCTTCAAAAAAATAAAATAAAACAAAACAAAACAAAACAAAATAAAATAAAATAAAATAAAATAAAATAAAATAAAATAAAATGAATGGTAGAATTCCTCTGGGAAGCTATCTGGCCCTGGGCTCTTGTTTTTTGGGAGATTTTTTATTACTGCTTCAATTTCCTTACTGATTATTGTTCTGTTCAGGTTTTCTATTTCTTCCTGGTTCAGTTTTAGTAGTTCATACATCTCTAGAAATGCATCCATTTCTCCCAGGTTGTCAAATTTGCTGGCGTGTAGTTGCTCATAATATGTTCTTAAAATTGTTTGTATTTCTTTGGTGTTGGTTGTGATCCCTCCTCTTTCATTTATGATTTTATTAATTTGGGTCCTTTCTCTTTTCTTTTTGATAAGTCTGGCCAGGGGTTTATCAATCTTATTAATTCATTAAAAGAACAAGCTCCTTGTTTCATTGATCTGTTCTACTGTTCTTTTGGTTTCTATTTCATTTTTTCTGCTCTGATCTTTATTATTTCTCTTCTCCTGCTGGGTTTAGGCTTTATTTGCCGTTCTTTCTACAGCTCCTTTAGATGTCGGGTTTGGTTGTGTATTTGAGACCTTTCTTGTTTCTTGAGAAAGGCTTGTATACTGTCCTCTCAGGACCACCTTTGCTGCATCCCAAAGATTTTGAACGTTGTGTTTTCATATGTGTATATATATGTATGTATGTATGTATGTATGTATGTATTTTACTATTAGATGACAGGGTGTTGACCTATTTTTATTGATTTTGAGGGGGGGTTCTCTCTGCCTCCTGGATTTTGATGCCTATTTCGTTCCCCACACTAGGGAAGTTCTCAGCTATAATTTGCTCCAATATATTTTCTTCCCCTCTCTTTCTTCTTTTTCTAGGATCCCAAGTATTCTAATATTGTTTCATCTTATGGTATCACTTATCTCTCAAATTCTTCCCTCATGATCCAGTAGTTGTTTATATTTTTCTCAGTTATTCTCCATCATTTGGTCTTCCATATCATTAATTCTCTCTTCTGTCTCATTTACCCTAGCAGTAAGAGCCTCCATTTTAATGCATCTCATTAATAGCTTTTTTGATTCTAACTTAGCTAGATTTTAGTTCTTTTATTTCTCCAGAAAGGGATTCTCTAGTATCTTCCATGCTTTTTTCGAGCCCAGCTAGCACCTTGATAATTGTCATTCTGAACTCTAGTTCTGACACCTTACTAATGTCCATATTGATTAGGTCCCCAGTAGTTGGTACTGCTTCTTATTCTTTTTTTTTTTTTGAGATGGGTTTTTCTGCTTTGTCATTTTGTCCAGAGAAGAATAGATGATGAGAACAAAATGCTAAAAGGGTAACAACAAACCCAGAGAAGTATACACTAATGAAATCCAAAGAGACCTGAAACCAGGGAGAGAAGAAAGAAAAAAAAAAAAATGATTAGGCTGGTGAATAGAACAGAGACACACACTTGATTTGGGTTATATTTTGGTCTGTTATAAGAAACTGCCTCACAAAATTTTAAAGAAAGAAAATATATGTATAGTTAGGTAAACAAAATGAAGGGATGGAATATGACTGTAAAGATGAAAATTTAAAAGGATTTTTAAAAAAGGAATTAATAAGATAAGAAGTTAGTTGAAAAAAAAAAAAGAAGAGAACGTGATGAGGCTAGAGACTAAAACAAAGTCATATACTAGATTTAGGGTATATTTTGGTCTGTTAGAAGAAACTGTATCCCAAAATTGTAAAGAAAAAGAAAACTTAGATGTATACAAAAAATAAAGTTAAAGACAATTAAGGGATAGACTATAAAAATGAAAATTAAAGAAGATTTTTTAAAAGGTATTAATAAGATAAAATAGTTAAAAGAGGTTAAAATGGGAAAGAAGGAAAATTAAAAAAAATAAAGAAAAAATAAAGAAAAATTTTTAAATTTAACTTTGAAAGACTAAAGAATCATGGGGAATAAAACAAGAATTCTATGTGCTGTGTTCCCCTAGCACTGGTGTTGCATAGTTCTCATTGATCAGTAAGCTTGGTCTCGGTTGGATGTTCTTGCTGATCTTCTGGGGGAGGGTTCAGTTGCCGTGATTCTCAAATGTCTTTGCCCAAGGGAGAATTGCACCACCCTTGCCAAGGGCCAGGCTAAGCAGTCTGCTTGAGTTTGCTCTCAAGAGCTCTTGTTACCTGAACACTTTCCATATAGCTTTGGAGGACAGGAATAAAAATGGCAGCCTCCCAATCTCCAGCCCAGAGGAGCCAAGATCTTGGGGCCCCACTCCTCAGTGCACTTTCAGAGAAAAGTAGTCAATCACGTCTGTCTCCCTGGTCTCCAGCCGCACTCTGTGCTCAGTCACCTGGCCTATGACTGAGGATTTCCATCTCGGGCACCTGGCCCGGTTTGGAGTCTCCAAACCCAGCAGATTCCTGCCGCACGTGCTTATGCAGCTCCTCCCAGAAAAGGAAGGGGGAGTTTCCCTGGATCTTCCACATGCCTTGGATCATGGTTTAAAGTAACCCCAAGCTGAAAGCCCACTGCTCAGCTCTGTCTTGGCAGCTGACTTCCTGGCTCTGATACCTGGGAGCTCTGCCATACTCAGGCACTCCCAATCTTTCTGTGACCCTGAGGGACCTGAGACCACACTGTTTCTGCAAAGGCTCCACCCCCTGCTTAAGCTCTGGACCAATGTCCCTCAACAGATCAGATTTCTAAATGTCCCTATTTTGCACTCTGCTGCTCTACTGCTTGCCAGGAGCCAGCTCCTCCCCCCATGGTCTATCTTCCAATTTATCACCTCGGATTCACTTCTCCGCATGTCCTACCTTCCAGAAAGTGGCCGCTTTTCTGTTCCTAGGATTGCTGCTCTTCTCTTCAATCTCCTGTTGAGTTTGTAGGTGTTCAGAATGGTTTAATAACTATCTACCTGAATTCCTGGGACCAGGCAAAATTTAGGTCTCCTACTCCTCTGCCATCTTGCTCCCCGCCTACCTGAGAAAGACTTTCAGTTACACATTCCAACAGAAGAATCCTCAGTAGGAAAGAATCATCCATTACAGATGGCAACAGAGAAAGATGTACACTGCATCTCCTACAAGAAATCAGCTACCACAGCAACTCAGCTGATGAGAAACTACCATCACCCTGAACTCCTGCTTTTTTTTTTTTTTTCCCTCCAGTGGACTTTCCAATTTAGGGCTCAAAATGAGCTGAAGGCAGATGCTGAACCAACTGAGCCACCCTCACACCCTTCCCCATCTCTTTTCATGGCTTCATAGCTCATTTTTTAACCACTGAATAATATTCCATTTTCTGGAAGTACCACAGCTTATTTATCCATTCTTCCTCTGAAAGACCTCTTGCTTCCTTCCAAATGTTGGCCATTAGGAATAAATACCTACTATAAGGGTTCAGACTTTTAGTGAGCCTATGGTTCTGCACTGTAAACTTCACACATTCCCAGCTTTTCAGTTTGGGTTTTGGTTTCTAGAATCAGGTAAAGTTGGATGTTTCCCTTCTACCATGTAGAAGTCTTGAGCTAACTGGAATTGGGTACTTCTCTTCCTCTGGTCAGTTAAGCTCTAACAATACCCCAGCAGATTAGGCTCTAGTTAATTAGTTTCTGCTGAGAACAGATCCATTAAGAAAAAGAGAGTGCTCTGGTGTATTTCAAAATGGTTTCTTTCTCCTTCCCTGCAGAAGCACAAGGGGATTGATTTTCTTTAGTGCTTTCTGTGAGAACCCAGTGGACCTCTTAGATGTAAATCTCACAAAATTGTGGAACACACCTCCACCTCACCAGGGCCAGATCTCCCTGGAATTTTTAGCTCTCACAATTATCCAGCCATTTGTCACAATTCAGATTATCCTACCCCATCTCTACTTCCAGGCATGGGTTCTTGCTGAGTTTCCCCTTGTGATTCCTCACTCTGGTAAGCCATTATTCCCTGTATTTGCCTCTCTCTCTCTCTCTCTCCAGTCTTCGGGGGTAGGGTTTTGACCTTTAACTCCTCCTCCTCTTTATGATCTTGGAATAATTGATGATTTTTCAGTCTGTTGACTTTTAGACTTGTTATGACTTTCCAAACTCCTTACATGTGGAACTGGTACAGTCAATCTTCAATTACAAAAACCCAAATAATTTTATAGTTCTGAATCTCCATGATGAAAGAGTCCCTTCTGGGCTCTCTGACCATAACCAGTCTCCCCGCTCCACTGCGTGGGCACTCTATCAGTCTGGGCTCTCCCATCCTTTGCGAGTCTCCTGGAATCCTGAGACCAGAATGATCCACCTAGAATTCTGCCCTATTCATGTCCTGTGCCCTTTTCAGGTGGGGATGCCTCTCATTAGAGTAGATTTCCAAGGGTCCCAATTTTGTTTGCTCCTATATTATATCACTACTCACCTCCAGCAGCCAGCTTATGGAGGTTCCCTCCCTCCTCGGCTTATCTTTGGATATTTCCCCAGAATTCAAGGTTCTATACCTCCTACCTTGCAAAAAGTAGTAGTTTTCCTGCTTGTGGAGATCCAGATAAATATTCTTACATCTCAGGTTGAATTTGTGTTTGTTCAGAATGATTTGATAGATATCCAGCTAAATGTGAGGGACCAGATGAAATGAAGTCTCCTACTCTGCTGTCAAGTTGCCCCCCCCAATTAAGAGTCTTATGGTTGGGGCACCTGGGTGGCTCAGTCGTTAAGCGTCTGCCTTCGGCTCAGGTCATGATCCCAGGGTCCTGGGATCGAGCCCCGTATCAGGCTCCCTGCTTGACGGGAAACCTGCTTCTCCCGCTACCATTCCCTCTGCTTGTGTTCCCTCTCTCGCTGTGTTTCTCGCTGTCAAATAAATAAAAATCTTAAAAAAAAAAAAAAAAGAGTCTTATGGCTTTTCTCCCTCTTTGATTTCATCTTGTTTTATTTTCCCTCCCTTTCTCTATGATCCTCTGTTTTGTTTCTTAAATTCCACATATAAGTGAGATCATGTCATTGTCTTTCTCTGATTATTTCACTTAGCTTAGTACCCTCTAGTTCCATCGACATCATTACAAATGGCAACAATTCTTTTTTGGATAGATGAGTAGTATTCCATTGTATATAAATACCACCTCCTCTTTACCCATTCATCTGTCAATGGACGACTGGGTTCTTATCTATAATTTGGCTATTGCCAACATTGCTACTACAATAATTGTGGTACAAGTACCCCTTTGGGTCAATACATATGTATCTTTGAGGAAAACACCCAGTAGTGCAATTGCTGGGTCATAGGGGAGCTCTATTTTCAACTTTTTGAGGAACATCCATATTGTTTTCCACATGGCTACACCAGCTTGCATTCCTACCAGTAGAGTAAGAGGGTTCCCCTTTCTCTGCATCTTTGCCAAAATCTGTTGTTTCGTGACTTGTTAATTTTAGTCATTCTGACAGATGTGAAGTGGTATATCTTGGGGTTTTGATTTGTATATCCCTGATGCCAAGTGATGTTGAAAATTTTTTCATGTGTCTGTTGGCCATTTGGATGTCTCCTTTGCAGAAATGACTTTTCATGTCTTCTGCCTATTTCTTTTTTTTTTTAATTTTTATTAACATATAATATATTATTTGCCCCAGGGTACATGTCTGTGAATCGTCAGGCTTACACATTTCACAGCACTTACCATAGCACATACCCTCCCCAATGTCCACAACCCAGCCACCCCATCCCTACCCCCCCTGCCTCCCAGCTACCCTTAGTTCGTTTCATGAGTCTAGGAGTCTCTTATGGTTTGTCTCCCTCCCCAACCCTTCCTGTTTCATTTCTCTCCCCTAACCCCCCATAAACCCCCGCCCTGCCTCTCAAATTCTTCATATCAGAGAGATCATGTGATAATTGTCTTTCTCTGACTGACTTATTTCGCTTAGTA
>JAQQSY010001908.1:0-14039 GCA_028646535.1 Procyon lotor
GGGCGCCTGGGTGGCTCAGTCGTTAAGCGTCTGCCTTCGGCCCACGTCAGATCCCAGGGGCCTGGGATCGAGCCCCGCATCGGGCTTTCTGCTCTGCGGGAAGCCTGCTTCTCCCGCTACCATTCCCTCTGCTTGTGTTCCCTCTCTCGCTATGTTTCTCTCTGTCAAATAAATAAAAAATCTTTAAAAAAAAAAAAAAAACAGAAGGATGAAATTTTAGCTAACCCTAAAAAAGACAAAAGAAGCACTTATATAATAAATTCAAAATTATAAATAGTTAATACAATATCAAAGAAAATCTCATTCATAGGAATGTTGTGGTAGGATTTGCTCTATCACATATGTAAAGCTCTGAGACTTAAGTAGTATGGAACTGGAAGTAGGATAGTTTAACAAATTAGTGAAACAGAAAAGAAAGCTCAAGGAAAACAACATACTTCATAGATAATTGGTCTTGATAGATGGCACTATCCCCACAAAACCGTGGAGAAAGAATCGCAGAGTAACCTTGTGGATCTAAATGAAAAATGGGATTCAGGAGGCTTAAAGGCCTGATTTTTTTTCAAAGCAAATTAGAAATATTCTATAGGATAATAAGGAGAATGTGTTTGTGACTCTGCTTGGTGAAGGATTTAATAAGATAAAAGCATTAACCAGGGTAAAGATAGAGTAAATGTATTCTATTTTACTCTCCACTCAGTGCAACTAAATGTATACGTGTGTGTGTGTGTGTATCTCTATATATGTGTGTATCTACATATATATGTATATGTGTATCAATATACATATGGTATATATGTATATACATATATACATATACACATATGGTATATATGTATATATATATACCATAAATATATATATATTCTATATATATATAGAATAAATGTAATATTCTGAAAGATTACAAAATAAAGGTGAGCTAGAGACTGTGGCACCTGATGAAATACAGTGTGATTAGTGTTAGGAGAAGGCTGGTAGGGATCCTGATCTTTCACCCCTCCCCATTGTTAATATGGTAGCCTACTTCAATTCCCAAAGGTGTCAGTGGCAGTTTAGTGGGGAACATGGACTTCTGTCTACACTTGGCAGTAATGAAACTGCATTGCACTTCTTTTGTTGGCATGATTTCAGAGGAGGTTGGCTAAAATTGAATGTTAATTTTGGTAAGTTCAGTTTATTAATTTCCTCATAAATATGCATTTGTTCTGTCTAGAAATATCCAAACTCAAAGTAAGACAGATTTATTCATGTTTTCTTCTAGAAAATTGCAAATTTCACATTTTGTGATTCATTTGGTGTTAGTTCTCATAGACAGGATGGGATATGTGTCAAGTTTAAATTTTTGAAAAGGAGAGTCCAGTTATTCTTGCACCATTTATTAAAAAGATTATCCTTTCTCTACTGAATAGCATTTCCATTATTCTTAGAAAATGGATAAATGTATATTGTATATAACACAGAAATTTATGTGTGTGTATATATTTGTACTTATATTCCGTACATGTAAGACTGTATTTCTGTGGTATCTGTATTTTTTTGCATCTACCTATCTATCCTTATACCAATACCACATTAACTTTATTATTATAAGTTCTTAATTAGACCTTAAAATCAGTTAATGTGAGTCCACCAACTTTCTTCTTTAGAAAAACGAACTTTTTTTTTTTTAAGATTTTATTTATCTATTTGACAGAGAGGAGAGAGATTGCAAGTAGGCAGAGAGGCAGGCAGAGAGAGAGGGGAAGCAGGCTCCCCGCTGAGCAGAGAGCCCGATACGGGGCTTGATCCCAGGACCCTGAGATCATGACCTGAGCCGAAGGCAGAGGCTTTAACCCACTGAGCCACTCAGGCACCCCTAAAAATGAGCATGCCAGCTTTTCAACTGGGATTGTATTGAGTTTATAGATCAAATTAAAAAGGTTTAACATCTCAAAATCTAATCCATAAAAGAGTGCACATCTCCCTTTATTTGTGATTTCTTTGATTCCTTTTATCTGTAGTTTTTGGAACATAGATACCAAGTATTTTGGCTTTCATTTTTAGCACCATGGTAAATTACATTGTCTGACTTAAAATTCCAATGATAATTGTTTGTATATGATTGCCTTTCGTATATCATCTTCGTATTTTACCCTTGCTGAAAACACTTAAGGAGCTTTTCTGAATATCTTTCTGTGGTTCTCTCTATAGATTTTGTATCTTTTATTTCTATTCTTGCCATACTGCATACTGGGAACTTCCAGTACAGTCCAGAATAGAGGTGCTGAGGCTAAGCACCCATATTTTTCCAATCTTGGGATTTAAGTATTCAGTTTCTTAACTATGATGTTAGCTATAGGCTTTTTATAAATTCCCTTTACAATAGGTTAATGGATTGATTTTGAATTTTGTGAAATATTCTTTGCCTTAAATTATTTGAATGTCTGCTTTTAATTCTTTAGATGATTAATATGGTGGATTACATTGACTTTTAAATATCTTGACAGTTTGAAAAAAAAAAGAAATATCTTGACAGTTTGTATTCTTGGTATGACTCCCCCTTGATCCTGATATATCATTTCTTTTCTACATCGCTTTGGTTTTTCTTTTTTTTTTAATTAGCATAAATGTATTATTTGCCCCAGGGGTACAGGTCTGTGAATCATCAGTCTTACACAATACACAGCACTCACCATGGCACATACCCTCTCCAGTGTCCATCACCCATCCACCCCATCCCTCCCCACACCCCCCCCAGCAGCTCTCAGTTTTTTCCCAAGATTAAGAGTCTTATGGTTTGTCTCCCTCCCCGGTCCCATCTTGTTTCATCTTTCCCTCCTTTCCCCCCACGAGCCCCTACCCTGCCTCTCAAATTCTTCATATCAAAAAGATCATATGATAATTGTCTTTCTCTGACTAATTTATTTCTCTTAGCATAATACCCTCTAGTTCCATCCACATCCTTGCAAATGGCAAGATTTCGGGTTTTTAATGGCTGCATAGTATTCCATTGTATATGTATACCACATCTTCTTTATCCAATCATCTGTTGATGGACATCTAAGTTCTCTCCATAGTTTGTCTATTGTGGACATTGCTGCTATAAACATTCAGGTGCACATGCCCCTTTGGATCACTACATGTGTATCTTTAGGGTAAATACCTAGTAGTGTGATTGCTGGGTCATAGGGTAGCTCTATTTTCAACTTTTTGAGGAACCTCCATACTCTTTTCCAAAGTGGCTGTACCAGCTTGCATTCTCACCAGTGGTGTAGGAGAGTTCCTCTTTCTCTGCATCCACACCAACACCTGTCTTTCCTGACTGGTTAATTTTAGCAATTCTGACTGGTGTGAGGTTGTATTTCACTGTGGTTTTGATTTGTATTTCCCTGATGCTGAGTGACATTGAGCACTTTCTCATGTGTCTGTTGGCCATTTGGAGATCTTCTTTGCAGAAATGTCTGCTCATGTCTTCTGCTTAATTCTTGTTTGGATTATTTGCTCTTTGGATATTGAGTTTGAGAAGTTCTTTATAGATTTTGGATACTAGCCCTTTATCTCATATGTCCTTTGCGAACATCTTCTCCCATTCTGTCAGTTGTCTTTTGGTTTTGTTCCTTTGCTGTGCAAAAGCTTTTGATCTTGATAAAGTCCCAATAGTTCATTTTTGCTCTTGCTTCCCTTGCCTTTGGTGATGTTTCTAGGAAGAAGTTGTTGTGGCTAAGGGTTTTTTTAATGCTATTTTTTTTGAGAATTTTTGCATTTATATTGTGAGAGATATTGGTATGTAGATTTCTTGTATTTTCCAGAAGAGATTATGTGACATTGGTATGCTTTTTTTTTTTTTTTTTTTAAACTTTTGGCAGAATTCACTAGTTACTGCCTTCTAATCCTGGAGCTTTTTTTTTTTTTTTTTTTAAGATTTTTTATTTATTTATTTGACAGATCACAAGTAGGCAGAGAGGGGGAAGCAGGCTCCCTGCCAAGCAGAGAACCCGATGCGGGGCTCAGTCCTGGGACCCTGAGACCATGACCTGAGCCAAAGACAGAGGCTTTAACCCACTGAGCCACCCAGGCACCCCATGGAGCTGTTTCTTGGTACTACGTGTTCGTTGACCACATATTCAACTTCTTGAATAGATACCAATCTATTATATTATATTATATTATAGCTCATATCAAGTTATACCTTCCTTCTTTCATTGAGTGAATTTCATATTTTTGGTTTTTTAATTAAATTTGTCCATTTCACTTAAATTGTCAAGTTTATGGGCATAAAGTTTCCCCAATACTCTTTTATTATCTTTTTAGTACTGTTACATTAGTATTAATGTCCTCTCTTCTATTTTTTTCTGATATAAATACTGTGTATCTTCTCTTTTTTCCTCTTTTGGTTTAAATCATTTAAAAAAAATTGTCAGTGAACTAAGCTTTGGTTTGATTGCGTTTTCTCTGCTTTCCGTTTTCAATTTCATTGTCTTTAGTTTTTATTATATTCTTCCTTTTGCCTTTTTTAGATTTAATTTGTTCCCTTTGTCAAGTTTCTTAATGTGGAAATGGATAACTGATTGGAGTCTTTTCTAATATAAAAAATTTTAAGCTATAAATTTATCTCTAAGCACTAACTTTAGCTCCATCCCACAGATTTCTGTATGTTCTAAATATTATTTGTTTTCATTCAATTCTAACTATCTTAATTTCCTACGAAATTTTCTCTTTGACTAGTGGATTGATTAAAAGTATATTAACTTACAAATATTGTATGTTTCTCCAGGTGACTTTGTGTTACTGATTTCTAGTATAATTTCTTGATGGCCTGAGATTATACTTTGATTTCTGTTCTTTTATATTTGTGAAGAGTTTTCTTGCAGTATAGTATGTGGTCTGCTGTGATGAATGTTTCATGTGAGAGAATATGTAAAGAATATTGAGAATAATGTAAATTAAACTTTTTTAAATGTACTACATTCTTGGGTTTTGGGAGCATACTTATTCCAAAAGCTGTTTCATCCCTTGTAGCTGTAATATTGTAGTATTCCTGCCTCTTTTCCCTTCTTTCCTTCCCCTACCTGCTGTGTTGCCATAAGTGCCCTAAAACAACAGATTTATTGCTTCTGCTATCCTGGATCCCATAGAATAGATAGGAATGTGGTTCCAGGAAGAATTATGCATGTGGTTGCTGTTATCATCCCTGAATGTCCTGTGAGTAGAACTTTCTTAGGATTCTTCATGATCTTTCTAGTGAGCTCTTAGTTTTGATTCATGGAAAGAAGTTTTCTAAGAGTATCCAGTCTTTTATATCTGTGGCAGTGTGAGCTTTCATTCCATGTTAAACCTATTTTTGTTTGGCTTGAGCAGGGTGGGTATTGTCAAAAACATTTTCTGTTCTGTTAAACCACCTTTTTTTTACAAACTTTTGGCTAGAAGGAACAGGCTTTTCTTGTAGTTCTTTTTGTTATATATATTGTTGACTTTGGATTGAGGGCTTTTCCAACACTCCAGTGCCCCATATAAGATATATGGGAAGCAGAAAGAACAGCCTTGGAATCCTCTGCTATATCATTACTTGAGTTCCAAAGTACGCATTCTATTTCATAGCATCTTACTTACTTACATACTATTGATTTAGTTATTGATTTATTGATTGCCGTAAGAGGGAGGACTTGGGAAGAAAGGAGCTAGCTACTCAATCTTGGCCAGCACTGGAAATAATACCTGTTTTCCTTAAACAATATGAATGAGGAAGAATTATATTTGTCTTTTCTCTATGTGTATGAATTACTGATCTTTGGAAATGTGACCTGTAACAGAGTACAGTACATAACAAACATATGGCTGTAAGTTCCTCTCCATAAGAAATATAAGATATAAAGATGTTTTCAATTTTTCTCATTTTAGGATATTTCAGTGTTGATATTCACATTGAGGGGAACCAGGAAAAACAAGAGAAACCTCTGTGGCAAGTAATATTCACTGATAACAAAACACTGAGTAAAGAAGGGCAGAAAGTTCTAGAAAAACCATTTATTCTGGATATAATTCCAAATTCTTCTGGAAAAATGCCCTGTAAATGTGATTCATGTAGAATGAACATACAAGTTGTTTCTGAATTAATTCTTTGTGATAGAAACTATTCAAGAAAGAAGGCTGATTACATGAATGTTTGCAAAAAGTTGCAGCTTGATATTAAACATGAGAAAACTCATTCTGGAGAGAAACGTTATGATTATAATAAAAACATTAAACCTCTCAATAATAGGAAAGATCATCAAAACCTTCAAAGCCTGGAGCAGTCCTTTGAATGTAATGAATTTGGGAAAGTTTTACATGATAAGACTTTCTCTTTTGTAGGAGAGGAATCCTCTAAGGATCATGAATTTAGGAAAAACTGTGATAAAGAAACTTTATTTAACTATAAGAGAACTGGCACAAGAAAGAAATGCTTTGATCTTAATGAATGTGGGAAATCCTGTGACAAAACTACCACTGTGAAATACAGTAAGGTTCACATGGCTGTGACAAACTCTGAGTATAATGAAAGTTGGAATAACTTCAGTAGGATTTTATCTCTCACTCAATCTCAGAGAACTGTTAAGGACCAGGGTGCTTTTGCAAGCAGTAAATGTGATGAAAACTTGAGCCAGAGCTCAGCCCATATAGTACAAAAAAAGACACAAATTAGAGATGAATCTTCTGCATATAATGGATGTATAAATGCCTTCTACCAGAAATTAGACCTTATAGTATGTCAGAGAACTCACACAGAAGAGGAACTCTACCAATGTGATAAATATGGGAAGACCTTCCATCAAAACTCAGCTGTCAGTGTACATCAGCAAAGTGAAACTGGAGAGAAGTCATTTGAATGTAATGAATGCAAGAAATCCTTTTACCAGAAAGCACAATTCATCCATCATCAGAGGATCCAATCAGGGGAGAAGCCTGAGGAATGTGGGGTCTCTTTTTGTTCAAGTTCACACTCTATTCATTATCCTGGAACTGATATAAGGGTCAGTCTCCGTGATTGTAATAAATGTGGGAAAACTTTCTGTCAAAAGTCAAACATCCGTGAAAATCTGACAATTCACTCAAAGGATTATGATAACAATGGATGTGGGAAATCTCACAAGAAATCTGCTCTCATAGTACACCAAAGAATGAAACTCTGTCAAAGTAATATAAATGGGAAAAGATTCTCCAAGATGGTGCATTTCAAAGAACATCAGTCAATTCACACAGGGGAGAAATCCTATAAATGTACTGAATGTGGGAAAACTTTTTCTAAGACATCACATCTCAGAGCACATCAGAGAATTCACACAGGCGAAAAACCCTACAAATGTATTGAATGTGGGAAAACTTTCTCTTACAAGACACACCTTAGTGCACATCAGAGAATCCATACTGGGGAGAAACCCTATGAATGTAACAGATGTGGGAAAACTTTTGCTGATAATTCAACCCTCAGAGCACATCAGAGAATTCACACAGGGGAGAAACCCTATGAATGTAATGAATGTGGGAGGTCCTTTGCCCATATATCTGTTCTCAGAGCACATCAGAGAATTCATACAGGTGAGAAACCTTATGAATGTAATGACTGTGGGAGATCTTTTGCACATAATTCAGCCCTCAGAGCACATCAGAGAATTCACACAGGGGAGAAACCCTATGAGTGTAGTGACTGTGAAAAAACTTTTGCCCATAATTCAGCTCTCAGAGTACATCAGAGAATTCATACAGGGGAGAAACCATATGAATGTAATGAATGTATGAAAACATTTGCCCATAATTCAGCTCTCAGAGCACATCAAAAAATTCATACAGGGGAAAAACTCTATGAATGTAATGAATGTAGGAAAACTTTTTCACAGAAGACCCATCTCAGTACACATCAGAGAATTCACACAGGGGAGAAACCTTACAAATGTAGCGAGTGTGGGAAAACCTTCTCTCAGAAATCATACCTCAGTGGACATGAGAAAATTCACAAAGGGGAAAAACCTTATAAATGTAATGAATGTGGGAAAACTTTTGTCTATAAGGCAGCCCTCATAGTCCATCGAAGAATTCACACAGGAGAGAGACCCTATAAGTGTAATGAATGTGGGAAAACTTTCTCTCAAAGAACACACCTCTGTGCACATCAGAGAATCCATACAGGGGAGAAACCTTATGAATGCAAGGAATGTGGGAAAACTTTTGCTGATAATTCAGCCCTCAAGGCACACCAGAGAATTCACACAGGGGAGAAACCTTATGAGTGTAATGAGTGTGGGAAAACTTTCTCCAAGACATCACACCTCCAGGCACATCTGAGGACTCAAACAGGGGAGAAACCTTATGAATGTAATGAATGTGGGAAAACTTTCTCCCAGAAGTCATATGTTATTGCACATCAGAGAATTCATACAGGGGAGAAACCCTATGAATGTAATATATGTGGGAAACCTTTTGCCCATAATTCAACCCTCAGAGTACATCAGAGAACTCACACAGGTGTAAAATCCTATGAATGTAATGAATGCGGGAAGACTTTCTCCCAGAAGTCACACCTTAGTGCACACCAGAGAATTCACACAGGGGAGAAACCCTATGAGTGTAATGAATGTGGGAAAGCTTTTGCACAAAACTCAACTCTCAGAGTACACCAGAGAATCCACACAGGAGAGAAACCCTATGAATGTAATGAATGCAGGAAAACTTTCATCCGAAAGGCAGCTCTTAGGGTACATCACACCAAAATGCACACCAGAGAGGAAACCCTTACGTGTGGTGAATTTGGGAAGTCCTGAAGGGACCCATACCTTAATTGATAACACATAGTAAAAAAAAGCTCATGTCACAGACTGGTAGATTGTTTCCCCTAAACATTTCATTCTCCACTAGGCACATAGTTTGTCTGATTTCCCAGTCTGTCTTTCATTTGAGTGATACTGGTCATGGAATATGACACATACTCCATGTGATTCCAAATGATTGCATTTAAGCTAAGTCTAGACTTCAAAAATTACCTTATGTTCTTTCAATCCTATGTTATGTTGGAATAGAGGTATCTCCAGGGCAGACTTGGCATGTGTATTAAACATGGTAGAGCACAAGGTGTGAAAGAAGCCAAAATCTGAATAACAGGGTGAGACAGTTGACTAACATATCTTCACAAGTTGGCTTTAAAAAAAAAAAAACCCACAAAACTACTCTGTTGAACCCTTAAGGATTTTGTTCTGTTGATTAAATGCACATAGCTTAGTTAACTGTTACTATGGGACAAAACCCTATGAATATGTCATTCAGCCTGTCATTGTACATCAGAGACTTCACATGAGGAAGAAAACTCAATATCCTTATTGGAAGCTTTCATTAAAAATTAGAGAAATCTCAGGGAAAAACACAAAAGCCTTTACTACATACTAAACATCAGATAATTGAGATTTGACCAAGGTCTTATATCCTAATAAATGATATTTTTAACAAATACTGAAAGTTTGCTTCAGATAATTTTTTTCCCTGAGGAAATGTGTGTTTCAGAACCGAAGATAAAATCTTCACCTAGAACTGATGTACTAAATTTGTGGTTTATATGTAACGTCAAGTTTTATAGAAAATATAAAATATTCTATACATGAAGTCACCTTGGAATGTGACATTTTAAAGATGGAAGAATAATTTGAGTTCTGTGGACAATACCAATAAATGTTTGTGGCTAGTCTCTGGGCTATGTGGTATATCTATGTCAGTTTATGTAACAGAATTAATTACTGCTGCTGAGTTCTAGTAGAAGGCAGCAGCCAAATCTGCTCTGGAACCTGTCCACTTTCCTTTTTTGAGTTACGGTTTATGTTCTATTGTCTTCCCTCAACTTGACGCTGTTGATGCTATGAAATTTTGGCCTGTGTGCTGTATCTGCCTGGTAGTGTGGCCCTATTTTTCTAGGATATTGGAGATCCATAAGATTTCCTAAGTTTCCTCGTGTGTGTATGTATCTCACGTGGGTAGCTGGGCCTTCATTATATCCCACTAATGGTTTATTTTGTTCTGTGTAATTATAAAGGACAGCATATCTTCACTTTTCTTGTATTCATATAGCCTATGCATCTTGTGTAGGATCTTTTTCCAACTTCATAATGTGTGCTCACATTATGTACCTTAATGCAGCATTGCTAACTATTGTTATTTTTATACTGCTTGGACAGCAGGTTTTGAAATTGGAATGAAAAAGGTTACTTTCATATTGTAAGACCACATTAGTATTAAAAAGCAGAGTAACTTTTGAGGGAACAATTTAGTGTTGTATAGTTTTAGCCAAGAAAATACTGGTTAGTCTCTCATCATTTGAGGCTACATGGTTTGGTCAGCAAAGAAAGTAAATGCAGTCCTCATTTTTAAAAACCTGAACCACAAAATTTTTCTCAACTCTGGGTACATTGCTTTCTGTCAGTGTGATCTGGTAGATTGGGCAAGAGGACAATAAATCAGTTAATTCCCTGTTTTCTATTCCCAATCCCCTGCTGATACTGTGCAAGGGGAAATGATGGCATACCTTTAGGATTAATTGGAGAACAGGTGCTTCTTTGACACTGGGTTGTTACCACTTAGTAGCATCACTGCCAAGGAAAAGAGCCCATAGTAAGAGCTCACCATTGGATAAATGCTGTATCATCACACCACCAGGGCTAGTACCCCAGTTACTAAATCAGCATTCCTTGTGGTAAGGAGGTTCCAGCAGATAAGAAAGTGTTTGCATCTCCTCAGTCTCTGACACCTTGATGCAATTTGAGCTTAGTGCACAATGTTCAAAGATAAATGATAGGGGGAAAAAATCTTTCTGCATGCCTGATTTTTCAGAAAACTGAAAAATTATCAAACCTGGAGTACTATTCAAAAATTAACTTCAGTTTAGAATAATTTATTTAGATTTAAATAAAAATTACCAATACCATATACTCTTCACTCAGTTTCTCTTACTAACATCTTATTGTGTTATATTTGTCTTAACTAAGTAATGACATTGATCCATTACTAACTAAACATCATTTTTCATATTGCACTGGTTTTCTCCTAATATTTTTATTTATTTGAGAGACAGCATGTGGTAGGGAGGAGAGAGAAACTGAAGCAGGCACCACACTGACTGCAGGTCCCAATACAGGACTCAATCCCACAGCTGTGATATCATGACCTAAGCTGAAACCAAGAGCTGGATGCTCAACCAACTGAACCACCCAGTCACCCCTTTCCCTAATATTTTTATATTTCAAGATTCCATCCAGGACACCACATTACACTTAATAATCATGTCTCCTTATCTTCCACGGGTCTGTGGCAATTTCATAGACCTTCCATGTTTCAGTTTCCTTGAGTGTTTTCAGGAGTATTTGTCAAGTATTTTATGGAATACCCCCTCAATTTAGGTTTCTTATATCTTTTTTAAATGATTGCAGTGGCATTACAGATTTGTGTTTTTGTTTTTGTGTTGTGTTGAAATAAAATAGTATTCTCATTATATTAATAGTATATGCTGTCAATACAAGTAATCACTGATAATGCTAAGCTTGATCACTTGGTTTATGTCATATCTCTCAAAAGCATGGGTAGGTGAGCACTGTGCTACTTGATAAAAATTTATAAGTTATTAGTTTATTATCACACTGTACATAATCTAAGAATCTTTTTTTATGTATTTCTGAATTTAATATTGGAAACAATATAAATGCCAAAAGGGTAAAAATTATAACACCCAGAATTTAAAAACTTCACACTGAATCAGTTCGTAGTCTGAGTTTTTTGTTTTTAGTGTTTATTGGAATATTAATGAATCATTGCCCTTTGCCCCTAAAGATTTAGCTTCAGAATTTTACCTTCATACTTCATCATCATAGTGGCGCCCAATTCTTATATTCCATTTAATTCCTAGAGTTTGGACTTTGAGTAATAAAAGGACTGAAATCAACCCATCATTACATTAACCCAGATAACAATAGGAGATATGACGTATGTCCAGTCATCATAACTAAAATCTATGATAGTAGAAGAAATAAGTAAAACTTAGGTGGAATATTAAAAAGCTAAATATTTGTATAGGGTTTTTTAAAAGCATTGGTAAATTGGGTGGTACTAGTCAGAAGATTTAAAAGGAATGGGTGTGTTATCATTAGAAAGCTAAGTTTAGCCATATAGGCTAAATCAATTGGTAGATAACATACATATATAAAGATGTAGGGGCAAATGGTCACTCCCAGGCTTACTAGGTAAATTATGAAAGGATTATAAGGAAGCAAGAGTTACTAGGGAAACAAGAACACATGGGCATGTTACTGCACGCATACAATCCATATTGTCAGACATAAATGTGAATGAAAATCTAATAGGATCTCATAAAAGCAGCACTTCTGGGAGAGAACTACTGATTGGAGTACATGTAGAAAATAGTTTTCTTGAAAAACTTGTTCTCAAAACAGAGGCATTCACCTCCGATAGAAGATAATAATGCAACAGCACAGGTAGCATGTAATCATGTCTCTCTTGAGATAACAGGAATAAGGTATTTGTTAGACTACTCAGGAAACCAGAGAAGACTTTTGATGACCAGAGTGCAGTAAATCCAGAAAGAGATCAGAAACCAACGAGCACAGTGAGAAAGTCCCTAGCACAGAAAATAAGGGAATAAGAAACTATCAAACTGAGTATGGAAAAAGAGCTAGATTATAAATGCCTTTATGGACAGACAACTCAAGAGAAAGAAAAAAAAAGCATAATGAGAAAGAGACACAAGGCCTAAAACTACAGAACTGCCACATGGCCAGAAAATGTGGTATACTAACAGTGATAGTTAAACAGGATTAAATTGCTAAAGAAGATTGTTAGGACCCAAAATGGCAACACTGACACATGTACAATTTGTTAAGGGAAAAAGGTGCAATATCACTAAAGTAAGGATTTGCATACAGCCAAAAGCTACTTCATACCAAGGGGTTTGGATAAGGGCCAGGCACAAGCTCCCATTTTCCTCTATTAAATGAACATAATTTTATTGTCAGATGAGAACCACTTTGCACAGAATCACTGAGAAGCCCAAAGTGGATTTACTGTTGGGGTTTCTTATACACTGCCATATATGTGGGCATATTCTTACTATGTAACTAGCCCCAACAGCAGAGGACTATGAAGGTTTCAGTGAAAACAGGTGTAAAGCATCAATTGCACTGTTATTAATAAACACTATTGATAAGCTGTTAAAACCTGCCCCCAAACATCCTGGACTGTGGTTACAAAGAAACACTATTAATATATTTCATTCTTCCCCCCCCCCCAAATAGGCTTATTTTATTTTTTGAGTGTTACAAGATTTACTATTCATGCACCACACCCAGCGCTCCATGCAATACGTGTGCTCAATACCCACCACCAGGCTCGCCCGACCCCCCACCCCTGCCCCTCCAAAACCCTCAGTTTGTTGCTCAGAGTCCACAGTCTCTCATGGTTCATCTCCCCCTCAGATTTCCCCCCATTCTCCTTCCCTTCCTTCTCACAATGCCTTCCATGTTTTTCTTTATGCTCAGCACGTGAGTCCATAAGGTAATTGGCTCTCTCCACATGACTTATTTCACTCTGCCTAATCTCTTCCAGTCCCATCCATGTTGGAACAAAAGTTGGATATTCGTCCTTCCTAATGGAGGCATAATATTCCACTGTGTATATGGACCCTATCTTCTTTATCCATTCATCTGTTGAAGGGCATCTTGGTTCTTTCCACAGTTTGGCAATTGTGGCCATTGCTGCTATGAACATTGGGGTACATGTGACCCTTCTTTGTACTGCATCTGCTTCTTTAGGGTAAATACCCAGTAGTGCGATGGCAGGGTCATAGGGTAGCTCTATTTTTAATTTCTTGAGGAATCTCCACACTGTTTTCCAAAGTGGCTGCACCAGCTTGCAATCCCACCAACAGTGTAAGAGGGTGCCCCTTTCTCCACACCCTCTCCAACATTTGTTGTTGACTGTCCTGTTGATTTTGGCCATTCTAACTGGTGTAAGGTGGTATCTCAGTGTGGTTTTGA
>JAQQSY010001909.1:0-14038 GCA_028646535.1 Procyon lotor
AAAAAAAAAAAGAAAGTATCAGCATAATTATTAAAATAATAACCAAATCCAAAAAAAAAAAAAAAAAGATTTACCCATGCTATTTCATGAATTGAGAGTTTGTTCCTTTTTATGGAGGAGCGGCATCCCTCATTGAATGGACGTAAAATTGTTTATCTGTTCCCTGTTGAAGGACATCTGTGTCATTTCCAACTTCGAGCATTTATAAACAAAGCTGTTACAAATGTTTGCCTGCAGGTTTTTACATGAATATACATCAAACACTGTGAAGGGCCTGAGATTTTACCTTAGTTGCAAACTAACATGGGTGTTGGCAGAAGATCAAGACTCCTTTGTCACCAACAAAGGACTTTTCTACTCACAGCAGCAGTAGCCAGAGTGTCGGGGAGGGGGTGGATTTCTGCACCAGTTTCCTGAGTCCCAATTCCCAGAGGGTGATGGGAAGAGGGTTAAGTGACACTTACACACACAGTAGATTGTGTTAAAGGAAAGGGACCCTGAACTTAAGAAAACTGAATATTCTATAATGGACTGTATGCACGCTCCTCCTTTGCTCTGGAGTTAGATATTATCTTTATACTGGATAATAAGCAGGCCGCCTTTTGCTACTCCCCAAGGCCATCTGCTATATAAACATCCATGAAACGAGAGACCAGAGGTTCTTGACATAAGAACATAGATTACTGATTAGAAATCATTTCCTCTTTTTTAATGGAAGCTTTTAGTGCATTAAATTCCTTCTCAGCACTGTATTAGCTGCATTCCACACATTTTCATGCTGTGCTTAATTTTCATTAAATTTTATGAAATTTCTTATTTATTTATTTATTTATTTGAGAGAGAGAGAGAGTGCGCCAGAGAGAGAACACACGACTGGAGGGGACAGGTAGAGGCAGAAGCAGATTCCCCACTGAGCAAGGGGCTTGATGCAGGGCTCTACCCCAGGTCCCTGGGATCATGACCTGAGCTGAAGGCAGACGCTTAATCGCTTAACTGACTGAGCTAGTCAGGGGCCCCTAATTCTATGAAATTTTAAATTTTCTTTGTGATTTCCTTTCTGATCTGTCAATTATTTAAAGCCTGTTCTTTAATGTCTAATTGTTCTGAGATCTTCATGGTATCTTTCTGTTACTGATTTCTAGTTTGATTCCACTAGAGTCAGAAGACATCTGTGTGACTCAATACTGCATTCATTCAATTCTTTTAAATTTGTTAAAAGTTGTTTTATGACTCAGGCACCTGGATGGCTCAGTGGGTTAAAGCCTCTGCCGTTCGCTCAGGTCATGATCTCAGGGTCCTGGGATTGGGCCCTGCATCGGGCTCTCTGCTCAGCAGGGAGCCTGCTTCCCCCCCCCCCCCTCTGCCTGCCTCTCTGCCTACTTGTGATCTCTCTCCTCTCTGTCAAATAAATAAATAAAATCTTAAAAAAAAAAGTTGTTGTATGACTCAAGATACGGTCTGTTTATGTGAATGATCAATGTTTGTTGGAAAAGAATATGTATTCTCTTGGTGGGTGGAGCACTCTATAAATGTTAATTAGATATGCCTACTTGAAGGTGTTGTTCAGTTCTTCCAAATCTATGATGATTGTTCAACAGAGCTATCAACTGCTAAGACTAGGGTACTGAAGTCCCCAAATAGAATTGCTATATTTGTCTATCATTTCTTTTGACTCCAACTGGTTTTGTTTCATGTATTTTGAAGCTTTTTTATTTGGTGCATACATATTTAGGATTGTTGGCTTCTTTTTTTCTAAATTAAAGTATTGCTGACACACAATGTTACATTAGTTTCAGGTACAATACCACGACTGGACAAGTTTATATGTTGGGGCATATTCACAAGTGTAGCTAGGATTGTTATCCTCTTGTTGGCTTGATCTTTTTATTATCATATTAGGTCTCTTATAGTTCTCTTTGCTTAAACATCTACTTTATGTGATATTAATATATTTACTCCAGATTTTTAAAAATTACTATTTATATATTTTTTCCATTCTTTTACTTTCAACCTGTATTATTTTTGAAGGGAGTTCTTATAGACCACAGAGTTGAATCATGTTTTTGTCTACTCTCCAATCTCTGTCATGTAATTGGTATTTTTAGACTATTTACATGTAATTACTGGTATTTAATTAAGCTTCTCATTTTTTGTTTTCTGTATATTTCCTCTGTTTCTCATGTATCTTATTTTTCCTTTCCTTCCTATGGATAATTTGAACATTATTTTAGTGTTCTATTCTGATTTATTTGTAATGTTTTTGAGTGTGTTGCCTTATGTAGTATGCTTCATGGTCACTCAGGTATTTTCTTTCCTTTTTTTTTTTTAAAGATTTATTAATTGACAGAGAAAGATCACAAGTAGGCAGAGAGTCAGGCAGAGAGAGAGGGGAAGCAGGCTCCCCGCTGAGCAGAGAGCCCGATGTGGGGCTCGATCCCAGGACCCTGAGATAATGACCTGAGCCGAAGGCAGAGGCTTTAACCCACTGAGCCACCCAGGTGCCCCCTTCTCAGGTATTTTCTTATGCATATGTGTAACTTATCACAGCCTCCTGATACTGATGGTTTATCACTTCAAGTATAAAAACTATCCTTTCCATTTAGGTTCCTTGTCTGAAGTATTTCCTCTATACTTATTATATACCATATTAGATGGTGTTAAACTTTTGCTTGAACCATAAAACATGATTAAAGCAACTGGTGAGGTTACAGATTCTCTACTAAGTTTACTTTTCTATCCACCCTTTCTACTATTCTTCCTTTACTTCTGAAGGTCCAAGCTTTCTTCCTATTTGGAGAGTTTCCATTAGCCATTCTTTAAGGATATGTCTCCCAGCATCAAACTCTCCGTTTTCCTTCTCTTTCAATCCTGAAGATATTTTCACCAGAAAGATGACTCATGGCTTACAGTTCTTTTCTTTCAGCACTTGAAAAATGTTGTGCCACTTCCTTCTTGTCTCATGGTTTCAGATGAGAAACTGCTATCATTTGAATTGGTGTTCCTTTATAATTTATGTGTTATTTCTCTTTGGCTATTTTTAGAATTTTTCTTTGCCTTTAGTTTTCAGAAGATTAAATACATAATGTGTTATGGTATGGATTTCTTTGGTTTTACCGTTTGGGGTTTACTTCAGTTCCCTTTTCTAGAATTCTGATGGTATGAATATTACCTCTTTTTCACTGTCCCAGAGATCTCTAAGGCTCTGTTGCTATTGGCATCAGTTGATTGCTCTTCTCATTCAAATGTGGATGTCTTGGATCGTGGTATGATGAGTGATTTTTTATGTCCTGGACAGTCTGGTTACTATGTTAGGAGACCATTCCCATTTAAATGTCATTTAGCAGGTAGTCACCCTGTTCAGGTTTAGCATGTTTATTTTAGCCTATGTTTGTGAGCTTTAGTTCCAATGACAACTTAATTTTCTATCACATGCAGTCCTATTCTGATCTGCTTTGTTCTTCTTGTGCTGCTGGGGCTCCCACTCAGTTCCTATTTGGTGCTGTCTGTAGGAAGCCCAGGAAAGGCATGTCTCTGGGCTGCCTAATGGTGCTAGGTGACCTTCTGGGGTGTACAAGCAGAAGCTGCTGAGTTTCACTCTATTTATACTGCTGAGTTGAGAGCAGGAAGACACAAAGCTTTGCCTTTGTTGTTGATGCAGGACTGGACTTCCCATTGATGCCCCAGTTATGAAGCTGGGACACTCAGGGACTTTGCTGTTGCTGGCAGGTTATGCCACCTACAGGTGACCTGGTTTTAGAAATGCCCTAGGCTTTGCTGCTGCCACTGCTGCAGTTGTATGGGACCACCTGCCCATACCCCAGGCATGGGCTGCAGTCTGGAACAGCCTGGGATGTTGCTACTGTTGCTACTGTCAAGAGACCAGACCACTCATATAATGCTGTTGCATGGGGGCCAACAGTGGCCAACGACCCTACTGCTACCATTATTTCTAGTGGATCAAACTGCCCACCAGACTTGGGTTGTAAAATGGCAACTGGGTAGCTGGAGTTTTGCTGCTTTTGCCACTGCTGGCAGACTGGACCACTTGATAGGATCTGAGTTGAAGAGTAGGGACCTGGATAGCAACGGCTATTTTATCTCCATGGCCATATTATCGCCACAGCTATGCTATCGCCACTGCTTCCAGTGAACTGGACTGTGTCAGAGCCTGGGTTATGGAGTGAAGTTTGGGGATTCTCACTAGATCTCTGTTGGGCCTACCTTTTCCCAGTATCTTTACTCAGAGAGGTGTAAATACATGACCCTATGCATTTGTCAAAACCCATAGATCTATAGACCAAAAAAGTGCTCTGTACAAATTAAAATACAATTCAACTATGATATGGGGGCAACCAACATACTGATGAATGACATGACCACAGTGAAATAGTTGGGTAAAAAAGTACCTGACTTAATAACTTTGAAAATAGCTGTTTGGATACTGTAAGGCTAAAGAGAGAAAAAACTACGTATAAACAGTACACTCTAGCTGATAAATTTGTTTCTCGGAGTATGGGTCAGAAATTCTGATACTACTTTATATGTATACTGTGGTTGAACAAAAAAGTAAATACATTGCAGATAATGAGAATCGGGTTTTTCATGGGCAAAGAAATTACAAATAAGCAAATATACTCATTACAAATAAATCCTGTGGCTCTGGGTTTGTGTAAGATGTCTTAGTATAAACTCAGGGTTTTATTTTTCTTTTTAAATGAAAATACAGATAAATAGATACAGGAATATAGATGTTTATGGATAGATGGGCTATCATACATATATTTCCCATCTTTGTCCACTGAGAAGACCTAGAAGTAGTGAGTCCAGTAGCAGCAATAAGCATACCCCAATGTCCAGATTTTGGTTTATAAACACTGTTCTCTAGTAAAAGAAACAAAAGTTCCTTGAAGAAGTGGTAAACTCTAGGGTTGAGGCTGGGAAAATACAAGATGATCATGAAACATCTCATAGCACCAGAAAGTGAGGAAGTATTAAAAAAAAAAAAAAGCTAGATGCAAATGTGAAGGATACAGGGGGCAACCTGAAAGGGTTCCCAATGGCCTAAGTGGGAACAAGCTTAGTAATAACAAAATAAATAACAATAATGTTGAATTATTACTGAAAGAGTAAATCACTATGGAATCACTATTTCATTCCACTATGAAATACATATGATTGATGAATAAATAAAAGGGGAAACTCTTAGTTCCAGAAGAGTTCGAACACATCAACGTAAAAGGAATGGAGGAAACACAGTCACCATTAGAACAGCACCGTAAAAACTGTGGTAGAGAAGATCCACCACTGCATGCTAAAATTAGTGGGTAAATGTTTAAGAAACACAGGATATGTGTATAGCCTCAAGGCATCTCATCTGAAACATGACTTATCTATAAAAAGAAAAAACAGTAACTTTACAGGGGAGCAACCAGGCAGAGGCCATCTTACCCAAATCTCAAAGTTAACATGACCAGTATTAAGGTATACCAACCGCTCAACATGATGCCCTGAGAAGGACACATCACCTCTGTGGTATTCTAACCCTAATCTAACCATGAGAAAACATCAGATAAATCCAAACTGAAGGACATTCTACAAAATGCCTGATCAAAACTTTCCAAAAGCGTCAAGGTCTTGAAAGACAAGCAATCACTGAGGACACGTTACAGACTGGAAGAGACTGAGGAGACTCGCCAACTAAATGTAATGTGGGGGGATGGGTGAAAGAGGTGAAGGGGATTAAGAGGTAGAAACTCCCAGCTATCAAATAAATAAGTCAGGGGACGAAAAGTACAGCAGAGGTAATATAGTCAATAATATTGTAATAATATCACATGGTAACAGATGGTGACTCCACTTACCATGGGGAGCACCGAGTAATGTATAGAATTGTTGAATTACTATGTTGTACACCTGAAACTAATATAAAACTGTATGTCAACTATATTTCAATAATAAAATAAAAAAATAAATGCAATGTGGGACCCTGGATTGAACTTTGGAACAGAACAGTAACAATAGTAGAAAGACTAATGAACTCTGAGTGAAGTCTGTGAATGAAGCAACGTCATTTTCTTAGATTTTGGTTTTTTGTTTTAAATAGACTTTATTTTTAAATTTTAAGTAGGCTCTAAGCCTAACATGGGGCTCAAACTCAGGACCCCATGATCAAGAGTTGCATGCTCAACTGACTGAGCCAGCCAGGTGCCCCTGTGATTTTCTTAGCTTTGGCAATTGAACTATGGTTATGTCAGATGTTACTATTAGAGGAAGCTGGCTGAAGGGCAATACAGGCACCCTCTGTACTATCTCTGCCACTCTTTCATTAAGATTAAAATGATTTCAAATTAAAAAGTTAAAAAAGGGGGTGCCTGGGTGGCTCAGTGGGTGAAAGCCTCTGCCTTCGGCTCAGGTCATGTTCTCAGGGTCCTGGGATCGAGCCCCGCATCAAGCTCTCTGCCCAGCAGGGAGCCTACTTCCCCCCTCTCTCTGCCTGCCTCTCTGCCTACTTGTGATCTTTCTCTCTGTCAAATAAATAAATAAAATCTTTTTTAAAAAAAAAAGCTGAAAAAAAACCCAAAACACTAAAAAACGCCTTCAACATTTGGGCAGCAGAAATGTAGCTCATACAACTCTTCTCTCTGAGCCCCACCTCAATAGTCTTATTGACAAGCCCACTGTTCAGGGAATGTTGAAAAGATGGTAGAAAAGCTAGGAGAAAGCCAGACTGACCAGGAAAGATGGTCAAGAGTTAGTGCCTCATGGCCCAGGAGCCGTGGGCCAGATCCCACCCCCAACTACTGGGCAGACTCTGCCCCAGCTTATGCTCCTCTGACCTTAGTATTGGCTATGCCTCCTCGAGGAACTACTGCTCTGACACCAGCACATGGCAGGGTCAGAATACCTGAGTGGTAGTCCTGATTTCTTCGGGTTGATTCCTGAACCAAGCTACTCAGAAGAATATATAGAAATGTGGTCATCTTGAAAATAAATTTTGCACATTCAGTAAGCAAGCAAGAGACCTTCAGTGAAGATTTTTGGAGAGAACAGAATCACATTTTGAGTTTTAGCCATTAGGCGGCTGGTTCTATTCATGAGTGATTTTTGTATAAAGCGGCACCCATTAATGTTTTTATCTAATGGTATTAGGTATATAATATCTTATCATGACAAACTCTAAATAAGTGGGTTCTGAATTAACTATTATATGTGGTCTGTAAAAGGAGGGAGCATATATCTCAAGTAACTTCACTGGTTAATCCTGGAAATTTATCAAGTTGGGCATGAATTGAATATTCTTTCCCAGGGTAAGGTGGACAGTTAGATCAAGGTCTTATAGGCATCGTTATTTTTTATAGAATATATTTCTTTCTTCTCCCATTTTTTAAAAAACAAATCCCAAGGGAACTCTGGTACATCCCAATGACAGCACAAGCAATTTTCAATATTCAAGGAGATCCACTAGTATCTATTCGTGGCTCCCTGTCAAATCTGGGACTTTAAACTCAGGTATTGAACTATTTCAAAGATGTCTGTGATCAACATCTGACTTTTTGAGAAGAGCCCTTAGTTTCAATTTTAGCGTATCTCAAGTATCTGGAATGCTATATGGTTCTGGAAAAAGAACTTTTTAAAGAATTAAGAAAAGTTCAAGACAAGAAAAAACTTAAGGAAAGGAAATTCCTTCCTAGTAGTCTGTGTAAATGCCAAGAGGGGTAGCTTTAAAGTTCTCCAAGTAAAAGGCAGGCCTGAAGAATTTATTTCACTTTCTTACTGTATCTTGCTGCTGTCCTCTCTCTCCAGCTTCTCGCTGTGTGTTTCCACCAGTTCACTACTTTGGAACAAAACCCACTGTTACAAATAGCTGCAATACACTATTTGAAACAATAATGAGGTTCCAGAAAGATCAAATCTGAAGGTTCGAGTACAAAAAATTAAATTTTGAAATTTAACTTTATAAAGGGGCTGAGATCTGAGCCAAGGGCAGCTCTGGAAATGGTGTGTTGTGAACAAAGTCTTATCTAAATGTTAAGATAGTGACTCATTAGCTTAGATTAATGTGACCATTGTAAACAAAATGAGTATGTGAAACCCCTGCCATTTTGACACCCAGAACCCTTTCTCAAGAATTTCCATGGCATGATTAACTCAGTAGGTGATCAAATCAGGCTTCTTCCCCCAGACCCAGGCTTCATCTTTCTTACCTGAATGTCTCTAACCCAGGACTGAGCCCCTCGCAAATTATCTTCATTGATTTCAACAAGTTTTTCCTGCCAAGCAACTGCTTGGGCATCAAACTGCACAAAATTGAATTTCCTCTTATATTTTAGCTGTTCCTGTAAGAGAGAATTATTATTTAACCATAACACTACTCAGATGTAAGGAAAGGTTAAGACAGGTCATAGTTTGATAAATTTTAATCACTATGATATCTATTTTCAGTTCTAGAAGCTAAAAATTACATTTGAAAGAGAAAATCTTTTCTAGTACAAAAAACATATAAATGAAATTTACACAGTTTGGAGTACACCTTCACAAATGTATATACGTATGAATATGCTATATATGTCACACACATGCATAAGTTTTTCTGTATAATATAACATTAAATGTTGCTGTCTTTAATACTAGCACTGATGGTATACTGCATACTCACAGCAAATGCAATCTGGCTTAAGGAAGAGAAATCCAAAATGGTGTCACTGTTTCACTAATCACTTTTTGTGAAGACTACTATTTGGTTACACATTTATTCACTTGCCTTCTGCCAGCCCATATTTCTCCAACAGAGGTTTATCAAATTAAAATCTGTATTTTGTCCTTGCGAACACTCCCCACGATGATCATCTGTAGTAAGGCTCCCATCAACATCACTAATTAGTGACAGCACCAGGGTACCCAACTGAAGGTGTGGGGACTCAGAGTGAGGAAAGCAGTCTGCTTCAGGTCACACCACTCCAAGGCAGCACAGGTGAAGTAAGACCTGGAAGCTCCCAACCACTAGCCTGCACTCCTCCCACGCGTCAGTTCTAGGGCAAGGGCACACAACACCGCTAAAAAAATACTGGAAATTCAAATAAAAATGCTGAGCTGACAGAGCACCTGAGAAACAACGGAGATGTGTGCACTCCACAGATTTCAGGACACAGGAAACCTGAAGCAGTAGACACTGAAACTCCCTTAGCAACCCACAGGTTACAAAATGGACGCTGCCGCAGGACAGGTCTGCCTGCAAAGGAGAACTGATGATTCCCCAGGTGGCAAAAGGGAACTTTTCTCTACAGTGGCTCTCCTGTGGATGTCTCGGTGCCAACCTCGCCTGTGCACCTCTTATGACCAGTGTAGGTGAAGGCTGCTGTGGATACGTTCGTGATACAAATGTCCTCAAATCCATGCACCTGACAGCCCCATCTAACCTGTATAAACTGGATGATCTTGTCCTTCACTAAGTCCAATTTGCTCTTCATTGAGTGAGATGTATCAATGAGGACACAGACGCAATCATTGGGTACTTTTCCAAAGAGGAGATGACTTCTATCTTGTAGCCACTTAATCCTAGGCAGGAAATAGGTTGAAAGTGAATTTTTAGAGTCTGTGGGCAATATCAGCATCTTTTCTAAGAACTTAGTAATACATCTACAGAGGCCAAACTGTGCTGTATTGGTTATGTACAATCTTCTGTGAGTGGATTACTCACTTGGAGGGTTTTCTGTGGAAAATCCTACATTTGGCCTGGCTCCCTTGCACCAACCCCCTCTGCTTCTCCATCATCAATCCAAGTAAAACAGAACTAGGAAAATCAATAGGACAAAAAAATAAATCCAATTCTGAGTTCCAAAGCCAAAAGTAAATTACTTCCTGTCATCTGATAGTTTTAATCCCTCAGCTATGACTTCAGACCATTTGTTCTTTTAACCCTGCTGACTACAGTCAAGTTAGTAATGCCAGCACATTCCTGAAACTTCAGTGAAGCTTGTGGACAATATCAAGCAACCCCAGATCCCTATAATAACTAAGCATCAGACGGTTGTATGAGCAGACCTACTTCTGTGACTGGGACCCAGACTCCCATAGCAGGATGTAATTAAGTTCACAGCCTCAGCCAAGACTGGGAGGAGGGGGCAGAGCAGATGAAAAAAATATTTGAAACTGAATTCAGAATTTACCAAGGCCAGGCAACTAGAATTTGTAGAACAAAATACTGAAGAAGAGGTTGCTGTATAGAAACAGAGAGGGTGGGGAGGGAGAGAGAGAGAGGAAAAAAGGAGGAGGGGAGAGAATGGGCTCTGGCCATCTGCAGAGAGTGTCCTAAAGATTTTGGCTAAGTAATGATCAGGGTATGCATGTGAAGAAACTTCTAAAGCTAAGAAACAAATCACCATAACAGAGTAAGTAGATCAACACCTCAGAGTTTACACAGGGCTACTTCATGTTCCACACAACCAGAGTGGGAAAGCCTCCTTAATACATGGGACATCAAGTCCTCATAAGGGTATTGCTTTAGTGGTAGAACCAAATTAGCCCTGGACTAAAGGCTGCTCTAGACCTTACTTGCTATTAAAAGTAAGCCCCAGTGATTCCAAGAAATATAACTGCATCATAGGACATGTATTTTAAAATATAGCAAAACCCAGTACCCAAGAACTTAAAATTCAAAATGTCTGCATTCCAGTAAAAAATTGCCAGCCATGTAAAGAAGTAGGAAAATATGACCCATAACCAGAAGAAAAACAGATCAATAGAAACAGACCCTAAAATAACACAAATACTGGAATTAGTAGAAAAGGATGCTACACAGCTATTATAAACACAATCGGTACATTCAGCAAGGTAAAGTATAAGCAGAACAAGAAGAGAAACGGAAAATATAAAAGGAAACTTACAGAGATGTACAATTACCAAAATGAAAAATACACTATATGGTATTAACAAACATTACACTAGCAGAAGATCAGGGAACCTTAAGAAAGACATTGTAATAGGAAGCAATTTAAAATGAAACACAGAGAGAAAAAGTCTTAAAAAAAATTACAGAGAATAAGCAACATGTGGAACAATATCAAGGAGTCCAACATACATATGGAAACTAAGAAAAAGGAGAAAGATGGAAACAGAAAAAATATTTGGAGAAATATGGTCAAATGTTTTGATAAAACAATAAACCTATATATACAAGAAGCTCAAAGAACCTAAACAGAAGAAAAATGAAAAAAAAAAAAAAAAACCCACAAACAACTGTTGGTGGGATTGCAAACTGGTGCAGCCACTTTGGAAAACAGTGTGGAGATTCCTCAACAAATTAAAAATAGAACTACCCTATGACCCTGCCATCACACTACTGGGCATTTACCCCAAAGCAGCAGATACATTACAAAGAAGGGCCACATGTACCCCAATATTCATAGCAATGGCCACAACTGCCAAACTGTGGAAAGAACCAAGATGCCCTTCAACAGATGAATGGATAAAGAAGATATGGTACATATACACAATGGAATATTATGCCTCCATTAGAAAGGACGAATATCCAACTTTTGTATCAACATGGATGGGACTGGAAGAGATTATGCGGAGTGAAATAAGTTAAGCAGAGAAAGCCAATTACCTTATGGTCTCACTTACGTGCTGAGCATAAAGAAAAACATGGAGGGCATTGTGAGAAGGAAGGGAAAGGTGAATGGGGGGAAATCAGAGGGGGAGATGAACCATGAGAGACTGTGGATTCTGAGCAACAAACTGAGGGTTTAGGAGGGGTGGGGTGGGGGGTTGGGTGAGACTGGTGGTGAGTATTGGGGAGGGCACGTATTGCATGGAGCACTGGGTGTGGTGCATGAACAATAAATCTTGTAACACTGAAAAGATAAAATAAACATATTTGGGGGGGGAAAAAGGAAAAAAAAGAAATAACATTTTATTAAGTGAAAAACAAAACAAAACAAAAAAACCCACCAACACATACCATAATATATAATTCGAAATCCAACAATAAAGATAAAACACTGAGAGACACCATAAAAATAGTAGTTTTAATCACATATCAAGCAAGCCAAAGGACAATGAACAAATATTTTTAAAGTACTGAAATTATAAAACTTTATGTAAACCCACAATTCTATATAAAGCAAAACAAAAAAATCTTTCAAAACTAGAAGTAAATTAGAGTCTTTCAGACTAAAACATATGAGGTAATTCATTACCAACAGACCTGCATTAGGATCTATACAAAAAAATAAAGAGCCATAGAACTATCAAACATGTGGATAAATACAAGATATATTAATTCTCATTTTAAGTCTATTTATATGACAGTTGATTATATATAATGTATTGTGGGTTTATCGCATATGGAAATAAAGTGTAGGACAACAAAAGAAAAGACAGAAGGGTCAATGGAAGTTGTAAGATTTTTATGATATAGATGAAGTGAAATATTATTTGAAAGTAGACTGTGGTAAGTTAAAAATATATACTATAAATGCTAAAGCCATCATACACACAACAAAACAAAGAGGTAGAGTTTATAAGCCAACAGTCGAGATAAAATGGAATCATAAAAAAAATGCTCCAACAAAAGAAGGTAGAAGAGTAAAAAGGGAACAAAGAACAGGTGAGACAAAAAACAAACAGCAAGATCTTAGATTTAAATCCAACCAAATAAATAATTACATTAAATGGAAATGATCTTAATACTCCAATCAAAAGGCAGAGATTAGAAATAGCTATTATCAAAATGACAAGATATAATAAGTGTTGGCCAGGATGTGGAGAAAAAGGAACACCTCATGTATATTAATGAGAATGTAAATTGGTACAGCCACTGTGGAAAACAGTATGGAGGTTTCTCAAAAATTAAAAATAGAGGGGGTACTGTGGTACAGTCAGCTAAGCATCCAACTCTTGGTTTGGGCTCAGGCTATGATCTTAGGATCATGAGATGAAGTCCTATGTCGGGCTCCATGCTCAGCATGGAGTCTGCCTGAGATTCTCTCTCCTTCTTCCTCTGTCCCCCATGCTTGTGCATATTCTCTCTCTCAAATAAATAAATAAATAAATCTAAAAAAAAAACCCCACACAATCCAGCAATTCTGCTTCTGGGTATTTATCCAAAAAAGAAAACAATAACTTGAAAAGATATATGCACTCACATGTTTATTGCAACATTATTTAACATAGCCAAGATAGGGAAACAACCCAAGTGTCCACTGATAGATGAATGGATAAAGAACCATGAGAGACTGTGGACTCTGAGAAACAAACTGAGGGTTTTGGAGGAGAGTGGCTGGGGTTTTGGGTGAGCCTGGTGGTGGGTATTGAGGAGGGCACATGTTGCATGGAGCACTGGATGTGGTGCATGAACAATTAATCTTGTAACACTGAAAAAGTAAAATAAACATATTTGGGAAAAAAATAAAATAATAACATTTATATCAAAAAAAAGAAGAAGAAGATGTGGTGTGTGTGTGTGTGTGTGTTATAAATACATGGATGGGACTGTTATATTATAACTATTATAAATACACACACACACACACACGGGAAATATCCTCCAACCATTAAAAAGAATGAAATCTTGCCATTTTCAACAACATGGATGGACCTTGAAGGCAATATACTGAGATAAGTCAGACAGAGAGACAAATATCATTATCATCTCTCTTATATGTGGGATTCAAAGCAAATAAAATGAAAACAAAAAATGAGTTCATAGATACAAAGAACCAGCAGATTTGTGGTTGCAAGACACAAGGTGGAAAAAATAGCTGAAGAGGACCAAAAGATAAAAAGAAACAAATGAAAACAAACCCAACTGATGGTTGGGGAGGGGAAAAATGGTAGCTTTTAGAATCTTTTATCTCTTTGTAAAGATGATGTATCCTGGATGGGTCTTTATTACCCACTTGCTAGACATTTCTTGCAACTTTCTTTTGGTTTGGAAACACTGATCTTGTGAGATCTCCCCTTCATTTTTTATATGTCCATAAGCTATCTATTTGTATGTATGCATGTATGTTAATATCAACCCTAGAATGCTTGTGTT
>JAQQSY010001910.1:0-14037 GCA_028646535.1 Procyon lotor
AAAAAAAAAATCAGCCATGTAAAAAAGTACAAGATAACCAGGAATCTAGTCAGTATTCATTTACCCCTTCTCTTATTTTTTTTTTTTTTAAATTGAGGTATAGTTGACTATACTTAGAGTAATTTGACTATACTAAAATGTAATTTTAGTTTCAGGTGTACAGCATAGTGATTCAGAAACAAAATCATAAATACAGAGAACAAAGTTATAATTTCAGTAGGGAAGGTGTTACAGAACCTGGACTGGATCCTGGCCAAAGAACCAAGTGGCACTTGGAGACCTTGGAGGATAGGAGGTTTATTTAAGCGTGGTGGGCTCAGAGGAGAGTGATCTCCCACCGTCTGAGCCCTGAGCACAAACAAAGCGGGTAGTTTATACACTTTTACTTCCATATCTGTGGTACTCTTGTGCCCACAGCAGGCAGGGCAAGGGGGGGAAACCCAGAATGGCCCTGGGGCCAGGACTGGGATCCCCTGCTGGATTGGTCGGTCACCTTAGAACACAGATTTCCCTTATCAAAGGAACAGAGTATGTGAGAAGTGATGGGTTTCAGAGGGTATGCTAGGATTACCCAAGTTTTCTAACTAGTAAATGGCAAAACCAAAGATATTAGCTCTCTCTTTTTTGGTGGTCGATTTTAGGTGGCTGGATTCATTTCCACTATCTGCTTATTGTTTATCTAAATATTAATGGTAATAATGGTCTCCTTAAACTTTTTATTACTCTGTAATATTAAGAAATTTTAAGTAAGGTTTTACAAACAGGGCTCTAAGCCTCTGGCTGCTTTTCACATTTCTCTGCCATGTAGCTCTGTATTCTTGATTCAAATCAGGTATGCCTTCTGTGTCAATTGCTATAGCTTCGTCCTTATTCATAATTAGAGAATGAATAATATAGTGGTGAAGAGTTGGGCTTTTAGAGTCAGACCTACCTGAATCTGAATCTATCACTTCCTATCTGAACATAATAAGCAAGTTAATGTTCATAAGCCTCATTTTCTTGACCTGTAAAATGAAAGCACCTACTGAAAAACTATGAAAACTAATAAGCTCCTGTCTCATAAGAATGTTGTGAAGAGAGAAATGCCATTAAGTATGTAGTGCGTAAAATAGTAGTACATAGTGAGCTTATAATACATCTTAGTTGTTAATTCATAAAGCTCTAGGTGTCCGCTGACCTTAATGAGAATAAGGTATCTGGCAGTCCTTGATTTTAGTTAGAATGAAAAATAGGCATTTGTGTCACCTTGGACAAACCATTTACCATCTCTAGACACTGATTTTTGACTGTCAAATGGGAAGATGGAGCTACAAATTTGGGGTATGTTGAAATTTAAGAGAGGTGAGCCTCGACATTCAAGCAGAGTATTCACTAATTCTAGATTAGTTGGATAACAAATAATATAATTTATTGCCATTATGTCTCTTTAACATGTAAATTTAACAATAAAACCTTTGGATTTTTATTACTTTTAAGCTACAAACACCTGATAAAGCTTTTCTTAGGCTTCTTAATTTTCACAGCTTGCATTACTTAAGTTTCTGCTAAAAGCTATTGGAATCTCTCCCCAAGGTAAGGGAGGATACACAATTTGCAACTAATTTCAAGTGTGTCAGTGTCTCCCCACCATGTCCAGAGACCTTCTTACAGATCCATTAACCCAGTGTTAAGTATTTCTGCCCTGATTTTTTAAGCCTATTTTTTCATGTGCAAAGTACATATAAAATTTACTATCATAAGCATTTTTAAGGGTACAGTTCAGTGATATTAAGTGCGTTTATATTATGGAGCTGTCATCACCACCCTCCATTCCTAGAACTGTTTTTATCTTGCAAAACTAAAACTCTGCACTGGTTAAATAACTTCCTGTGACTCCCTCCTCCCAGCACCTGGCAACCACAGTTCTAATGTCTTCCGTTTTCATTTTAAACTAACCTTTTCCTACATACTCCCCAGCCTCTGATAACCATGATTCTATTCTTTGCTACAATGAATTTAGCTTTTCTCCCCCCTAGATCATACAATATTAGTCTTTTTGTATCTGTCTTATTTCACAGAGCATAATGTCCTTCAGGTTTATCTGTGTTGTCACAAATTGAAGGATTTCCTTCCTTTTAAGACTGAATACTGTAATATTGTACATGTATATGTGTGTGTGATATATATACCTATCCATTAATCTACTATCAGACACTTAGATAGTTTACATATCTTGATTTGTATGAATAGTGCTGCAGTGAATATGGGAGTGCAAAAATATCTTTGAGCTAGTAATTTTATTTCCTTTGGATATATACCCATATGTGAGATTATTGGATCCTATGGTAGTTTAATATGTATTTTTTCAGGTAACAGCATCCTGTTTAGTATAATGGCTTTACTAGTTTACATTCTGCCAATAATATACATGAGTTCCCTTGTCTCTGCATCCTCACCAACATCTGTTATCTTTTGATTTCTTTAATAATAGCAATTTGAACAGGTGTGGAATGGTATCTCATTGTGGTTTTGATTTGCATTTCCTCTAGGATTAGTAATGCTGAGTGTCTTTTCATTACTGGTGGCCTTTGCATGTGTTTTTCAGGAAAAAAAAATGTCTATTGGGGTACTTTGGCCATTTTTTTAATTGGGATTTTTGTTGGGTTTTTTTTGTGGGGTTTTTTTGTTTATTTGTTGGGGTACTTGTTTTTGTTTGTTTTTTTTTTTACTTTTTGTTTTTTGTGGGGTATTTTTTTTTTTTTTTGCTCTTGAGTTGTAAGAGTTATTATAGTTATATATCATTATATAGCCACCCAGGTGCCCCGAGTTATTACATATTTTGGATATTAACTGCTTAGAGACATAAGGTTTGCAATATTGGGGCACCTGGGTGGCTCAGTGAGTTAAAGCATCTGCCCTCAGCTCAGGTCATGATCTCAGGGTTCTGGGATTGAGTCCTGCATCTCTGCTCAGCAGGGACCCCCTCTCTCTCTACATGCCTCTCTGCCTACTTGTGATGTCTCTCTCTGTCAAATAAATAAATAAAATCTTAAAAAAAAAGAAAAGTGTTTGCAAGTATTTTCTCCCATTCTAAAGTTTGCTTTTACATTATGTTAACCATTTAATTTGCTATGTAGAAACTTTTTAGTTTGATATAGGTCTACTTGTAAATATTTGCTCTCGTTGTCTGTGATTTTGGTGTCATCTCCAAAAAATCGCTGCTAAGACCAATTCAAGCTTTTCCTGTATGTTTTCTTCTGGGAATTTTATGGTTTCTGATTTAATGTTTAAATCTTTAATTGATTTTGCACTGATTTTTGTGTATTGTGTTAGATAGAGTTCCAGTTTCATTATTTTGCATATGGATATCCAGTTTTCCCAACATTATTTATTGAAGAGACTATACTTTTCCCATTGTATATCCTCAGTCCCTTTGTTTAAAATTAGGCTACTGTGTATGTATGAGTTTACTTCTGGGTTCTCTATTTTGTTCTGTTGGTCTATGTGTCTGTTTGTATGCTAGTACCATACTGTTTTGATTACTATAGTGTTTTGCTATGTATTTTGAAATTAGGAAGTATGATGCCTCCAGCTTTGTTCTTGCTCAAAACAGGTTGGGCATTTGGGGTATTTTATGGTTCCATATAAATTTTAGCATTTTTTTAAAAATACCTATAAGAGATGCCATTGGAATTTTGATAGGATTTCATTGAATCTGTAGATTGATTTGGGTAGTAAGGGCATTTTAACACTATTTATTGACCAAATCCATGAACATGGGATAACTTTCCTTTATTTGTGTCTTCTTCAATTTCTTTCAACAATACTTTATAGTTTTCAGTGCACAGGTCTTCACCCTCTTGGTTAAATTTATATTGAACCTTTGTATTTTATTCTTTTTGATATTACTATAAATGGGATTGTTTTCTATTAAGAAAATTTTTTTCAGATAGTTCATTGTTCATTTATAAAAATGTAACTAATTTTTGTTTGTTGATTTTGTAACCTGAAACTTTACTGAACTTATTTAGTAGGTGTAACTTTTTTTGATAGAGTCTTTAAGGTTTTCTGTATGTAAGATTACGTTATCTGCAAACAGAGACAATTTTACTTCTTTTTTCCCATTGGAATGCCTTCTATTCTAATTGGTTCAGGAATGAAAAACGAAGGGAAAAAAAATAGACATGAATTGCTGCAATTTAACGCCGTGCCGCTGATCTGAGGAATCAGATCAGCTGATCTGAGGAAAAGGAAAAGGAAAAGGCTGATCTGAGCCTGGCACTGAATTGAAAATTTGTTCTAGACCTGGTATATGAATCCCAACAATTTAATCCTACTTGTTTGTGAAGTTATCTCATCTGCCTTCTTTAAAATTATATAAAATGGGAATTAGCCCAGTCCTTCTCCTGCCTACCTTATGTGGTTGGTATGAGGATCAAAAAAGATAATGTGTATAAAACAATATATATCATGAGGTGTTTTTCCCATATGTATCTATACTGCTTTATTGTTCTCTGTCAAGTTTTCAAATGCTTACCCATTTCCTATGGGCAGGATTTAGAAGAAAGAAATGAAACAGAGACTTAGTAACCATGTTCATTGACTTGTACATCTGAATAGTTCATCTTCTCCTAGAATTCATTTTCAGGAATGAGGCCAAGGTAGGAATATTCCATAGATCATAAAAAGAGCACTCAACTCGAGTAAAAAATGTAGTATATGAGTCAGAGGAGTAGATGTCTATCTGGTTTGTTGTAAATGAGATCAAGAGCAGAGCTGGAGCAGAGCCCCTTAAAGGGCTAGAAGGGACCTGATAGAGCTAGGGTGAAGCAGTAGTCTTGGAAAGTCTGCTTTCATTTCCATATTTTTATTTCTAGTATGGTACAAACAATAGGTCATAATTTATCTCAATGCTTCTAGGTATAATGTTCTTGAAATGCATATTGGAAGGTAGAATGTTTGTTAATAGGTTTCTAATCCATATTGTTTTATGTATTCTCTTGGAACATCATTTTATAAAGGTAAAGTCCTTTCTTGTCTATGCTATTTTTCTAAGAGCTAAGCGCTCCAAGTCAACACTTGATGGGAAAGAAAGCATTTTATGTGCCAAAGCACTGGATAAAAGAATTGAAAAGGAGAAAAGAGAAGTCTTTCACTAATAATCTTGTGATAAATCATGCATCTGAAATCCTTTGTGATTTTGTTATGGAAATGATGAACTTCTCCTAAATGGATTACACTATGCCCTACATTGCTGTTTTCATTTCCTTACTTTGCACATACATAAATGTCCCATTATAATTGATGGGAACTTACTTAATGTTGACATGAATGTGTTTTTAATGAAAACTGTTGATAGGACTTTGTCAGTTTTTAAAATGATTTTTTCCGCATAGTCAGTAGGAGGGAGAATAAAAAGGCTTTATGTTAGGCAGAAATCCTAGGGCCTTTTCTCCTACAAGATATTTTTGCCTTTGGATAGTTTCCTCTGTCATTTTAGACATTCTAACAACCCAGAGAATGCTACAAAGCTGAGTGAAGTGAGATTGTAATAAAAGCAAGGAAATGGATTTCTGTCAGTCACCTTGAGACTGCTTTCAGAAGGAAAATAGTAATTTTTTTTTTAAATTGAAAAGACCATCTTAATTACTACTTAGTTCAATAGGGCTTTAATCCTTCTTAAAAATTCAGAGAAAACATACTAAATCTGGACTAAGAGTTAAACTTAATAAATTGAAGGCAAAAATGCATTTTCTCTTTCCCTAAAGATTTCATTGACAAAAAAGGGAAAAAGACATAAACCAATGAAGACTGAGAAAATGAGAGTTTAGCCAGCTATGGGCCCAATATACCAACAGAGTCCTAGAAGGTGGAAGTGGGCAGTCAAAGATTATTGACTGATTTATCAGATAAAAGGAGCCTTATGTGACTTAACAGACTGGAGTGACTACTTACAGAAAAGGATGGCAAGGAGAAGCAGAGTTTACTGGATAGAAATTTCAAAAACATGGGGCTTGATGGCACAGACTACCAAAGAAGATGGGAATGAGGCTTCAAGCAAAAACCAAAGAGATTAGTTTAAAATTTGTCAGAATTGTAAGAACCGTGGGCATATTCATTTATCCATTTGCCTCACCTTCAACCTCAAAGTCATGTAACTAATCCAGCCCATCTTGTCAGAAGATGTGGTTCTCTAAAAATATTCTACATGAGAACCTTTGGATTTCTGGATAGAGTGGCAGGAGAGGGGGGCATGGAGAACTAAAGTGACAAAAACACAGAAATAAAATAGGAGCTGAAAACTGAATGATGAGATATCTCAGCACCTTCTATCACCCTGCAATTCCTCTCTGTCCTCCCTAAGTTGGATCCTGGAAGACAGTTTTGTTTTTGTTTTTTGTTCGTTTATTTGTTTGTTTGTTTCCAACACTGAACTTCTTCAGAACCTATCATAAAAAAATCTGAAATGTGGCATCTTCCTCCAAAAGATCTCCCCCTCCACCCAAACACCATAAGTTCAGGACCTCTAATGAACATGTCCCCTCTATTAACTTGAGCTTGTAGTCTGATTTCCATTGTCTTATTCTTAATTATAAATAGTTAATGATTACCACCTGTTTGAGAGTGCTTATATGAATGGGAAGGGCATTTAAAAGTGAAGTTGAATAAAATAATACAGGAAGCAGATGAAAAAGTCTGTGCAATTAATGGCCTCAGTTATCACATCAGTTACCGTGAAGGAGAACACTACTAAAATATCGAGGATAAAAAGACCATGTGAAATTTTAAAAATAAGAATTAAAGTAACAGAACAATGGTAAAGGGCTTTGAATATAAGTTCAATGAAATCTTCTAGAAGATAGAACAAAAAAGATGAAAAAAGGAACAATAAGAAGATTGTATCCATGAGGTCCAGCTACCAGAGATAACAAGTGTATTAGAAAACTAAAAAGGGGAAATGGAATTACAGAAATTTCAAATTAATATATAAAAATAATATATGATAAAATAAATTTCCCAGACTGAATTTTATATATTTTCTAACCAACATAGCAATAAAGGGCATTACTTTGAATAATAAAAAGCCCACAGCAAGCCAAATCCTTATGGAATTGCAGAATGTCAAGAATAAAGAGAAATACTCAAAAGCATCCCATCAAAAAGGAAAATTTCAGACCGATATCCCTGATGAATATGGATGCCAAGATTCTCAACAAGATCCTAGCTAATACGATCCAACAGCACATTAAAAAGATTATTCATCATGACCAATTGGGATTTATCCCTGGGACGCAAGGGTGGTTCAACATTCGCAAATCAATCAATGTGATAGAACAAATCAATAAGAGAAGAGAGAAGAACCACGTGGCCCTCTCAATTAATGCAGAAAACGCATTTGACAAAATTCAGCATCCATTCCTGATTAAAACTCTTCAAAGTATAGGGATAGAAGGAACATTCCTCAACTTCATAAAAATCTATCTATGAAAAGCCCACAGCAGCTATCATTCTCATTGGGGAAAAGCTGATAGCCTTCCCTTTGAGATCAGGAACATGACAAGGATGCCCACTCTCGCCACTCTTGTTAACATAGTACTAGAAGTCCTAGGGACATCAATCAGAAAACAAAAGAAATAAAAGTTATTCAAATTGGCAATGAAGAAGTCAAACTCTTTCTCTTTGCAGATGACATGATACTTTATATGGAAACCCAAAAGACTACTCCCAAACTACTAGAACTCATACAGCAATTCAGTAATGTGGCAGGATACAAAATCAGTGCACAGAACTCAGTTGCTTTCCTATACAGTAACAATAAAAATATGGAAAGGGAAATTAGAGAATCAATTCCATTTACTATAGCACCAAGAACCATAAGATACCTGGGAATAAACCTAACCAAAGAGGTAAAGGATCAGTACTCGATCGCTACAGAACGCTTATGAAAGAAATTGAAGAAGACACAAAAAGGTGGAAAAGCATTCCATGCTCATGGATCAGAAGAATGAACATTGTTAAAATGTCTATACTGCCTAGAGCAATCTATATTTTCAATGTCATCCTGATCAAAATTCCACCAGCATTTTTCGAAAGGCTGGAATAACAATCCTAAAATATATGGAACCAGAAAAGATTCCAAATTGCTAAGCAAATGCTGAAAAAGATAAACAAAGCTGGGGCATTACATTGCCTGATTTCAAGCTTTACTACAAAGCTGTGATCACCAAGACAGCATGGTACTGGCACGAAAACAGACACATAGACGAGTGGAACAAAATAGAGAACCCAGATATGGACCTGCAGATCTATGGTCAGATAATCTTTGACAAAACAGGGAAAAAAATCCAGTGGAAAAAAGTCTCTTCAATAAATGGTGCTGGGAAAATTGGACAGCTATATATCGAAGAATGAAACTTAACCATTCTCTTACACCATACACAAAAATAAACTCGAAATGGATAAAAGACCTCAATGTGAGGCAGGAATCTATCAAAATCCTAGAGGAGAACATAGGCAGTAACCTCTTTGACATCAGCCACAGCAACTCCTTTCAGGACATGTCTCCAAAGGCAAAGGAAACAAAAGCAAAAATGAACTTTTGGAACTTTGTCAAGATAAAAATCTTCTGCACAGCAAAGGAAATAGTCAACAAAACAAACAGGCATCCCACGGAATGGGAGAAGATAATCACAAATGACACTACAGACAAAGATCTGATATCTAAGATCTATAAAGAACTCCTCAAACTCAACACCCAAAAAACAGATAGTGATGTCAAAAAATGGGCAGAAGACATGAACCGACACTTCTCCAAAGAAGACATACAAATGGCTAACAGACCCATGAAAAAAATGTTCATCATCATTAGCCATCAGGGAGATTCAAATCAAAACCACACTGAGATACCACCTTACACCAGTTAGAATGGCCAAAAGCAACAAGATAATAAACAACAAATGTTGGAGAGGATGTGGAGAAAGGGGAACCCTCTTCCACTGTTGGTGGGAATGCAAGTTGGTGCAGCCACTTTGGAAAATAGTGCGGAGCTTCCTCAAGAAATTAAAAATAGAGCTACCCTATGACCCTGCAATTGCACTCCTGGGAATTTACCCCAAAGAAGCTGATGCAGTACAAAGAAGGGCCACATGTACCCCAATGTTCATAGCAGCAATGGCCACAATCACCAAACTGTGAAAAGAACCAAAATGCCCTTCAACAAATGAATGGATAAAGAAGATATGGTCCATATATACAATGGAATATTATGCCTCCATCAGAAAGGATGAATACCCAACATTTGTATCAACATGGATGGGACTGATGAGATTATGCTAAGTGAAATAAGTAAAGCAGAGAGAGCCAGTTATCATATGGTTTCACTTACATGTGGAGCATAAGGAAAACCATGGAGGACATTGTGAGAAGGAAAGGAAGGATGAATTGGGGGAAATTGGAGGGGGAGATGAACCATGAGAGACTGTGGACTCTGAGCAACAAACCGAAGGTATTGGAGAGGAGGGGGGATTTGGGTGAGCCTGGTGGTGGGTATTGAGGAGGGCATGTATTGCATGGAGCACTGGGTGTAGTACATGAACAATGAAATGAATCTTGGAACACTGAAAAAATAAAATAAAAGTAATTGGGAGAAAAAAAAGCAAGAACCATCCATATGCTATCTATAAAAGACTCATTTTAGACCTAAAGTCACCTCTAGACTAAAAGTGAGGGGGTAGAGAATCATTTTCCACACTAATGGACAACTAAAGAATGAATGGGTCAACCAGAAGATTAGAGAAAAATTTTTTTTAAAAATCATAGAAACAAATGAAAATGAAAACACAACTGTTCAAAACCTTTAGGATACAGCAAAGGCAGTCCTAAGAGGGAAGTATACAGCAATACAAGTCCATTTCAAAAAATTAGAACAGTCTCAAATACCCAACTTAAACTTACACCTAAAGGACCTGGAGAAAGAACAGTAAGTAAAGCCTAAACTAACCAGGAGAAGAGAGATAAATAAATAAATAAACAAACAAATAAATAAATAGGCAAGCAAGCAAGCAGAAATCAATAAAATAGAAACCAGAAGAACAGGATCAATGAAACTAGAGGCTAGTTCATTGAAAGAATTAATAAAATTGATAAACCTTTAGCCAGACTTATCAAAAAGAAAAGAGAAAGGCCCCAAATAAATAAAACCATGAATGAAAGAGGAGAGATCATGACCAATACCAAGGAAATACAAACAATTTTAAGAACATATGCCAACAAATTAGGCAATCTGGAAGAAATGGATGCATTCCTGGAAACTTATAAACTACAAAACTGAAACATAAAGAAATAGAATAGCTAAAGAGACTCTTAATCAGCAAGGAAATTGAAGCAATCATCAAAAATCTTCCAACAAGTGGTGCCTGGGTATCTCAGTTGTTAAGCATCTGCCTTTGACTTGGGTCACGATCCCAGGGGCCTGGAATTGAGCCCCACATAGGGCTCCTTGCCCAGCAGGAAGCCTGCTTCTCCCTCTCCACTCTCCCTGCTTGTGTTCCCTCTCTCACTGTCTCTGTGCTAAAAAATAAATAAATAAATAAATAAATAAATAAATAAATAAATAAATAAATAAATAAATAAAGCAAAATCTCCTAACAAACAAGAGTCCAGAGCACCATGCCTTCACAGGGGAATCCACCAAACATTTAAAGTACTAATACCTATTCTTCTGAAGCTGTTTCTAAAAATGGAAGGAAAACTTCCAAACTCATTGTATAAGACCCGCATTACCCTGATCCCAAAACCAGGCAAAGACCCCATCTAAAAGAAGAATTACACCATGAGAGACTGTGGACTCTGAGCAACAAACTAAGGGTTTAGGAGGGGTGGGGGTGGGAGGCTGGGCAAGCCTGGTGGTGGGTATTGAGGAGGGCACGTATTGCATGGAGCACTGGGTGTGGTGCATGAACAATAAATCTTGTAACACCGAAAAAATAAATATTTTTGGGGAAAAAATAAAATAAAATCAAGAGACAGAAAAAATAAATAAAATAAAAGAAGAATTACAGACCAATATCCGTGATGACCATGGATGCCAAAATTCTCACCAAGGTACTAGCCAACATGATCCAATAGTACCTTAAAAGAATTATTCACCATGACCAAATGGGATTTATTCCTAGGCTGCAAGAGTGATTCAACGTTTGAAAATCAACCAACATGATATGTCACATTTATAAAAGGACAAGAACCATATGATACTCACAATTGATGCAGGAAAAGCATTTGATGAAATACAGCATCCTTTCTTGATTAAAACTCTCCATAGTATAGGGATAGAGGGAACATACCTCAATATCATAAAAGTCATACACAAAAAGCCTACAGCCAATATCATCCTCAATGAGGAAAAAGTGAGAGCTTTTCCCCTAAGATCAGGAACAAGGCAGGGATATCCCCTATCACCACTGCTATTCAATACAGTACTAGAAGTCCTAACCTCAGCCATCAGACAACAAAAGGAATAAAAGGCATCCAAATTGGCAAAGAAGAAATCAAACTCTCACTCTTTGCAGATAATATACTTTGTGTGGAAAACCCAAAAGACTCTACTCCAAAATTGCTAGAACTCATAGGGAAATTCAGCAAAATCAAGGCACAGAAGTCAGTTGCATTTCTATACACTAACAATGAGACAGAAGGAAGAGAAATTAAGGAATCAATTCCATTTATAACAGCACCAAAAACTGTAAGACACCTAAGAATAAACCTAACCAAAGAAGTAAAGGATCTTTATTTTAAAAACTATAGAACACTTATGAAAGAAATTCAGGAAGACACAAAGAAATAAAAAACATTCCTTGCTCATGGATTGGAATAATATTGTTAAAATTTCTATGCTGCCCAGAGAAATCTACACATTCAATGCAATCCCTATCAAAATACCATCAACTTTGTTCACAGAAATGGAGCATATAATCCTAAAGTTTGCCTGGAACTATAAAAGACCCCAAATAGCCAGAGGAATATTGGAAAAGAAAGCCAAAACTGGTGGCATCACAATGACAGACCTCAAGCTATATTACAAAACTGTAATCATCAAGAAAGTATGGTACTGGCACAAAAACAGACACGTAAATAAATGGAACAGAATGGAGAACCCAAAAATGGACCCTCGACTATAGGAAACAAACTGAGGGCTACTGGAGGGGAGGTTTGTGGGGGATGGGGGAGTTGGTGATGGGCATTAAAGTGAGCATGTGATATGATGAGCACTGAGTGGTATATGCAACTGATATATTATTGAACATTACATCTGAAACTAATGATGTACTATATGTTGGCTAATTGAATTTAAATAAATAAAGCAAAATAAAAATAAATAAGATAAATATATTCTTGGGCCTTTGGAGAATAACATGTATTTGTCTACAATACAATAGCACAAAGCTTCCCACGCCTATACAGAGTAGGAAGAACAGAGGGAGAGGCCTCCAGAAAAATAATAGAAATGAGAAGACTGGGACTATGTTTGACCACTGAGAAGAATATTAATGTATTTATGGCAGATTTGTTTGTAAAGATTCGATAAGAGAAAGAAGTTTTATCAGAAAACACTACTAGACTGATCAGTGAGAGCTATTTATAGAATTATAGTCATGTAAATAAAAACTATTTACATAAAAATTTGGACATATTGGGGCACCTGGGTGGCTCAGTGGGTTAAGCCTCTGCCTTCAGCTCAGGTCATGATCTCAGGGTCCTGGGATCGAGCACTGCATCGGGCTCTCTGCTTAGTGGGGAGCCTGCTTCCCCCTCTCTCTCTGCCTGCCTCTCTGCCTTCTTGTGATCTGTCAAATAAATAAAATTTTAAAAAAAAAATTTTTGGACATACTTAGCTTAAGGATGGGGGATCTTGTGTTGTATGGAGATATTAGAAAGCTTAGTTTTTTTTTTTTTTTTCAAAGATTTTATTTATTTATTTGGCAGAGAGAGATCACAAGTAGGCAGAGAGGCAGGCAGAGAGAGAAGGGGAAGCAGGCTCCCAGCTGAGCAGAGAGCCCGATGCGGGGCTCGATCCCAGGACCCTGAGATCATGACCTGAGCCGAAGGCAGAGGCTTTAACCCACTGAGCCACCCAGGCGCCCCAGAAAGCTTAGTTTTCAACAACCATAAATGTCACTAAATATGACCTAAACTTATCAATTGAAAATGCTAATTATAAACAATTACTTGGAAATAAAAAGACAGAATTGGAGGGAATAGGTAAAAACTGATTATGGTGACATCTGAAGATTAGGACAGGTATGTAGAGGAAGTCAAAGCAGAGGACTGTTGTATTTTGTTGTACACATCTTAGTACTACTATTTGTTATTTCAAATATTTAAAAAATATAATTTTGATAAAAATAAAAACTAAACAAAAAATATACAAAGTACTGATAATACTGAGGTCATATTTGGATTTGAGACCTGCAAAAACAATTTACAGGTAGGTCTCTGGCAATACACTGCTTTCTAGTATGAATTATGTGTTTCTAGCTCACTTTGAAGTCACTAGTGATCATGAATAAATGACTAACTATATTAATAACTTTAATACATTTAAATATTTTTGTAGCTTGTTTGGTTAGAATCAGAACGCTGTTATACTATAATATTGCTGAGAGCCTGTCCTAATCTGAGGAATATCAAGTGTATACCCTTTAATTTATTCAGACATGAGCCTTAACTATTAATCCTAGTAATGTGAGTTTGTTTTCATCTCTTGCTCCTTGGGACAGTGCGTACAGTCAAGCTTAAAAGTAAGGGTGGGTTAATGGTACTACCTTTGGAGAATTGAAATAAACTAATTAGTTATGTATCTCAAAACCTGTGCATACATAGATTATGTTATTCTAAAAACCTAGGAAATTTTTCAGAACTATTCTTCTGAGACAACTGTTACCAGTATGGATCATTGAGAGAAAACTTGTACATATTTAATTTTAGTTTATACGTAATCTCAAAACAGAAAAATATGTTTTTCTCCCTCCCCCATTTTTTTCTTCCAGAAAGCATAAAAAT
>JAQQSY010001911.1:0-14036 GCA_028646535.1 Procyon lotor
CTGTCAAACTATTTATAGCATGTTTATAACATGATGGAAAAAACAAAAGACCATAGGTTTTGAAGCCTGGCTTTTATTCACAGATAGTAAAGATTTTTTTGTTTTAAAGGCTAGATTCCCTAACATACTCTATAGTAATTGGCATGAATTTAAACCATGATATGTTAGCTAATTTGATAATTTTTATCCTATTCATTAATTACCAATTTGTGTTTAATGTTGAGAAATTAAGGAAATGTCAGTCTTTACGATGAAGACATCACTTATTTTTAACCACTGAGCCACCCAAGCGCCCCAGACATCCCTTGTTTTTAAATAGAAATAGAGGGGCTTCAGGATATTGTCTTAGAATATAAAATGTTTTTCATTTTAAATACTTAGAAGATAGGGTTTCATTGGCATTTCCAAGGAATTTCAGCCAGGTATGATATGATTAATAGAGGTGCCAGTATAATTCTGTGAACTTTTTGTTGAATTTTTGGCTTATAGCTATATATTATCATTTATTCTAGCCCCCATCTCTGAGCTTTTGAATTAAGGTACCATTACTTTTTTATTTTAAAGATGTAAATTCAGGGCTCCTGGGTGGCTCAGTCGGTTAAATGTCTGCCTGTGGGTCTGGTAATGATCCCGGGGTCCTGGGATGGAGTCCCGCATTGCATCAGGCTCCTTGCTCCGTGGGGAGTCGGCTTCTCCCTCTGCCTGCTCTGCCTGCCACTCCCCCTGCACATGCGTTCGCGCGCGGGCGCGCTCTCTCTCTGACTAATAGGTAAATAAAAGTAAAATCTTAAAAAAAAAAAAAAAAGATGTAGATTCATTGGGGGTTTTTGGGTACTATTTTACAAGTGACTGCTGCTGTAACTTTTATTTGCATAATGAAGGAGGAATGAGGTATGCTGAAGTCTACAAAGAACCTTTGCTACATGACATATTTGACTTTGAGATGCAGTCATCAAAGTAAAGGTGCTGTCTTGAGGGCTCTGCTTAAAAGTATTTCTCTGATTTGGGTCTTTCTAGCTTGTTTAGAAAACAAACCTACCGACTTGCCTTTTTAGTACGTGTAGAGAAGATGGCAGTTTTCCCTTCTGTTTTTTTAGCCTTATCGGAAGGCATTTTATCCAGAAATGTCTTCCCCAAATAGAAGCATTTAATGTTGGGTTAGTCATTTCCTAAATGTATTTGGAATATTTGGGAAAATTTTTAGGTAGCATTCTCTTACTTGCTATTTAGGAAAATATGCACTAGTAAAATGTGTAGTTTGCTCCAGTAGGACAGTTTTGTTGGTAACTGAAATAACACCCTGACTGATTGCTTTACTGGTATGGCTACCTTCAACCCATCAAAATCAAATATCTGTATTTTGGAGGAGGACTCAACTTTGGTGGATCAGTAGCCCTCATGTTTAGGTTATACCAAATTCCTGGAAAAGATAGGTAACATAAATCAAAGTAAGGAAAGTCAAGTGTGATTTTGCTATAAAACTGAAGTGAAAATGGGGCTTCCGTTCCTGACTCAAGGACCTTAGGCCAAGGTTTTGTTTTTGTTTTTTTAAATAAATGAGCCAGGCACCATATTTGATCAACTGTAAATGTTGTATTTCTGATCCTGTTGGATTGTCTTTGATATGCATGACTCATTTTAATATAGCAGTCTAATAGGTTGTATGAAATATACATATTTCATATGTACACACATTTCATATATATTACATATATTTAATGTATATATGATATATGTAATTTAATCTATGTATGTAATATATATGAAATATAGCAGGTTATATGAAATTGTTTAAAATACGTTAACACATTCTTGCATATTTCTTAACCAGAGATGATTTGTGCCTTTTTAATGCAACAGTTCAGAATTTGAAATTATATCATCAAGGTAATAAAATGCAGGCTGGCTTCTAAGAGGGAAGATTTGATATGACTTTGTAAAAATTTGTAAAGAGCTAGTGGTATGTGATGTGGCTTTTTAAAGGTAGATTACTGAGGGATGTGTTTAGCTGCCCTCTTTCACAGTATAAAAAGTTACTGTAGAAAACATAGCCATTACCAATCAAATAGTTGGCATTTCTGCTGTGTTTGAATTTTTGCTTTCTAGACTGCCTTCCCATCAGCACAAATAACTTCACCTTGAGCCTTAAGGTTGTATAAATCACACTGACCTTTAAAATTCATGAATCAACTCTTAAGGCTATGGATTCTTCATTCTTTCTGTTCCTTTTCTCTTGCCATTGCTTTATAATGTCAAGTAGCCTTAAAGCTTTGGCTTGATAAGTGGCCATTATAATAGGCTCATAGTCCTTTGGTGAATTCATAGAATCAAGTTATTCTAGGTCAGCCAACAAATCTTGGATATTGACTTGTGACAATAAAGTCCTCCATTGGCAAGAATGCTATTCTCTGCACCTATCAACCATTTGAAAATATTTAACAAGTCCAGATGGGATTTAGAATTGAAATATTTAGAACATTTTCTTGCAAATGAGTATGTTTATTTAAAGTGCTTTTTATGGTTGTTGCCTTCAGAATCCCTTTACAGGCTGTGGGAGAAAATTGCTCTCAATAAATTAGAGTCCTAGGACACTTATTTGGTCTGCTTTTTTTCCCTTTTTGGTCAAAGTGCTCATAGGGCACTATCTTCTTGTGCTCATAGAAGTGCTCATAGGGCACTTCTAGCTAACAACTAGATCAGAGAGGAGGCTGGCTGTATGTAGGATGGAATCGAATCAGGGTGGCATAGAAGCTAAGATGTGATGCTCAAGATCTTGCAGAATGAAGGCAGAAGCCTTTGGGAGTAGACTGAGGCTTGTAGTGAGTATGAGTGAGGACATTCATGCACAGGAACCAGACTGACAAGATAGGTAGGTCCGTTTATAAGCAAGGACTTGGCAAATAATTGGCTTAGTATAATAAATATTATTTGTGGGCCAGCTAGTTGTTGAAAATGAAAGTACTCACAGCTGCATTTGGACCTTAATATCTACGCAAAGCTAATTGTTAAGGTGTTGTAGCCTTCTAAATTTAGCTAGCATTTACATAATAACAGATGTAAGCTCTTTACCACTCCTCCTAACCCCCTCCTCCAATTTATGCAAGTCATTTATTTAAGTAGGTTGTTATGAAAGTTTCTGTGTGGTCTTGAGTTTAAGTTACCGAAGAATCTTTTGTTTCCAATCAGTCCAATAATTAAAGAGTTATAGAAATAATGTCAAGGTCCTCAGAAGTGATATATCGCAAGTTTGGGAGCCAAGAGACAGAAAAAGATACTCCCTGCCAACACTTGCAAATCAGAAGCAGCTGCAGCAAGGTCAAAGTCCCTGTGTGTCAAGGGGCTGGTTATTTTATCATCAGTTAAAGGAATCGACTTTGTTCCATGCCTCTAGGCATTTGACACTTCTATTGGGCATCATCTCTAGCCTTCTAGGAACAGACATCAAGAGTGTGGTACAATAAATTCTACTTAGGCAATGACTAGAAAGTACAGTAGTAATTTGCAGGTTGCACGATAATTATTTATGTATTGTGCTTCATTGTTGTACATGGGCCAGCCTTTGAGCCCGTTACTGTTATATAGCCTGTAGCTACTTTGCTCTTTGAGTTTATTAGCACAGTTGGGTTTTTTGCTGTTTTTCGCCTTTTTTTTTTTTTTTAAGGATTATGGTTTTCATAGCAGTGACATTATGGGATTACTGTGTTCTTGACATTTCTTATGGGAAAAGTTTGCGAATTATCTGGTGGATTAGGCTTGAATTTTGGATCCAGTTCCTACTCCTTGCCAACCAATGAGAAGTAGCTTGTTTAGCCTCTGATGTTTGGAAAGTTCCTTCTATGACCGTGGTGTCCATGTTTTCCTGGCAGGGTTTGCTTGAGCAGTAAACAGACGTACCTTTTGTGCTATTATCACATTAAGAATCATAAGCTTACTCTTGAGCATTTTGTTTTGTTGTTCTAGTTTTTTTTCCCCAAATACAATTGGTGAAACTAGGTGTTATAACAATTTCTGTATTATTAAAGTGGTGTTAGAAAAAATTGGGGGAGGGATAATTGTACACATTCCTTCAGTCCTATCAAAAATAGTGATGTTTTAGAAAATAGTGTAATTTATGGGATGAAGGAAATAACTTACCCAGTTGGTGGAGGAAGAAACAGCTCGTTAACTGAAGCAATGAAAAAAAAACTGAATCACAGAAAGAGAGCCACTCTGCTTGGACGAGGTTTAGTGTATAAGAGCATTACATCTGTAGAGCAGCAGCTCTCAACACTTAAGCAGGCATCAGAATCACCTGAAAGATTTGGGATAACAGATCGCTGGGGCTTACCTACCCCAGTGTTTCTGATTCAAGAGGTCTGGGGTAGGGAAGGAGAATTGGCATTTCTCATGAGTTTCCCAGGTGGTGCTCACATTGCTAATCCAGAGACCACTGCTCTAGTGTAATTAAACTAATGGAGTCTTAGCTAAGATTTTTTTTTTTTCTTTTTTCCTTCTTCCCCCTCCCCTTCTTCCTTCCCTACCTCACTATCTCCCTCTCCCCCTCCCTCCCTCTCTTCCTCCCGAACCTCCTCCTCCTGGTCTTCTTCTTCTCCTCCTTCTCCTTCTCCTCCTTCTCCTTTTTCTCCTTCAGTGTAAGTAACACCGCAGAGAATGTAAAGAATTGAAGTTTGTTAGGGTGTCTGATTTTTGGTTGACTGGGAGAGATCGAATTGTCATTAAGTTGCTGAATTAGTTTTAAGGAAATGTTATGTTTAGAACTTAATATATTTCTAAATTTGGCTTACTTAGTATTTGTATTATAGCTTATTAGCAGTTTCTCTTTTAACAAGAACTGCTACATTCAAAACATGCATGTGTTTTCTCTATGGTTAGTTTAACCATCAATGTTTGTTCCGTCCAGGAAATGAACCATTGCTATTAGGTGGGCACTTTGATTTAATGTTACAACCTGGGGATGAGTGAAGAAGGGGGCTTAAGCTGAAATTTTTAATCGGGGTCTAAAATGTCTGGATCCAAAATACCTAAGTATGATTTCTTTGAGGATAAGTCCTTATTTTATTCATGCTTGCATTTTTAGTCCTGGTGTGTAGTAAGGGTAATGCTTGTGAAAGGAGTCAATGAATGACTAGCAACACACTTGTTCTGAAAATAATTAGGTAGTGATGCTGGGAATCACAGAAGATTAACCTACTCTCCAAAAATCCATTAGTGACTTGAAAAATTTACTTATTAGCTTATTAATATAGTTTATGTTACCTCAATAAATTTAAGGCAAATGAAAATCCTAATAGAATTAAATAATATTGGGTTTTTTTTTTATTAACATTTAACGTATTATTTGCCCCAGGGTACATGTCTGTGAATCACCAGGCTTACACATTTCACAGCACTTACCATAGCACATACCCTCCCCAATGTCCTTAACCCAGCCACCCTAACCCTACCAAATATTGGGGTTTTTAATATCAGCACAAATCTCTAGAAACATACATGTTGGTAGCCATAACACATTATCTAAATGAAGCTGGGATTAAAAGCCATGGAGTGAGGACAGAAGTGTTACACTAAAATATGAAGTCCTAGTAAACCATGTTTGTCAAAGAAACTTACAAATTTATTTATTTTTTATTAAGATATAATATATTATTTGCCCCAGGGGTACAGGTCTATGAATCCTCAGGATTACACATTTCACAGCACTCACCATAGCACATACCCTCCCCAATGTCCATCACCCAGCCACCCTATCTCTGCTCTCCCACCCCCAGCAACCCTCAGTTTGAAAGAAACAAATTTAGATCGTTAATTTAATCTTAATAGTTTAGCAGAATGGTGATATCCTAATCTTTTTTCCGAGGTCTTCATTTTCCTTTTTTCATTGGTGATGGGGCATAACATCCCGTAGGAGTCCTATATCCATAAAATGGTGGGAGGTGTTCTTAAGGGCGGGGACTCTGTTTTTAATGTCTAACACCTACCTCTTGGTTAGTCAGAAATTTTGGCTAAGTGGCATCTTTTCTTTGACTCCATTTAGTGGAAGTATGCATAACTGTTGGCAAAATAGTCATGTGTTAAGACTAATGTTTGGTAGGAATTTAGCATTTAGAAAATGATTTTCTTGTAACATACCTAAAATACTGCACTAGATGTGCATGATGCTTTTTGTTATTTTAGGGATAGAAGAATCTGGGGTAGAAAGAAGTTATGTAACATGCCTAAAGTTAGTCACTTGAGCTAGGAAATGTCAGAGCCAGGCAGAGAGCACACAGATTTGCTAGCTCTAAATCTGGTTGCTCTACAGAATTGAACTATGAACATACTGGTTCTCCACGCATAGGAAAAGGTGTATAGTGGAAGGTATATATAAGTGATCTCGGTTCTCCTTGACTTTTAGCTACTTCAAGTTCTAGAAACCTTGCTCTTCTCTGAATTTCTCTTAACTTCATTCAGCATCACATTCTTGTTTTAAACATTTTTTTTTGGTATAGTAAGATTTTTTTTTTTTTTTTTTTTGGTGGAAAAATGAGAAGACACAAATAAGCACAAAGAAGAAAGTAAATTTTCATCCAAGCATTCAGCACAGAGTGCTGGGCATAGAAGCCATTAATAAGTATCTATTGATTGAATGCCAGGAATTAGCTCCCTGACCTCTGGGTAAATTGCTTAAGATGTCATATTCCATCTGTAAAAACGGGTGGCTGGCAGGGCTCTTGGGCTACTTATTTCCTTATGTTATGGATTTATGTGACATCAGCAATCTTTCAGGGACTTGGTGAAAGGTGTTAAATAAATCATACCTTTATTATTATCTCTAAGGAAGAAATTATTTGAAATTTGCTGTCTTTAAATATCTTACTGCTCTTTGTCCTATGGAGGAAAGAAAATGAATTTTTTGCAGTGTATGGTACGTGTTTATCTGGAGGGTTAGGAGTATGTATGAGAGCAGTTGTAATCAATTAATTAACTAACTAATTAATTATTTTAAAGATTTTTATTTATTTATTTGACAGAAAGATATCACAAGTAGAGAGGGGGAAGCAGGCTCCCCGCTGAGCAGAGAGCCCGATGCGGGGCTCAATCCCAGGACCCTGAGATCATGACCTGAGCCGAAGGCAGAGGCTTTAACCCACTGAGCCACCCAGGCGCCCTGAGCAGTTGTATTTATTTATAAATAAATCATCATTACGAAACATTTAAAAACTTCCTCCTGTGATATTTCAAGTTATATTGTTTAGTCTCCACCCTCCCTGACCCCAGGCTATGGTCTGATGGACTTAAGAGTTTCTCTCTCAGTATTTCTTCATGAAAATAGAATTATAAGGAAAAGGAATTCATAGAGTAGGAAAGGCTTGTTTGATTTCTTGGTAGTCTTTTTCTGGCTGATTGTATTTGCTCCGTGGGCATGATTCAAGCATGTGTTAATTCACACGATTTACTTAGTTCACTTAGGTGTTATCCTAATTAGATGTTATTGTCCAAAAAATTTGACCATTTGGAAGAGAAACTAAAATAGACAGTGGGTTTTCCACATAGGATATGACAGCACACAAGCAGAATGACTTTTATAAAACACAGACGTACTTGTTGTCTTTTTTTTTTTTTTTTTTTTTTTTAGATTTTATTTATTTATTTGACAGAGAGACACACAAAGAGACAGGCAACACAAGCAGGGGAAGTGGGAGAAGAGACGCAGGGTCCCAGCCAAGCAGGGAGCCCAAATGTGATGTGATGTGTTGTGATATGCGCGGCTCCATCCCAGGACCCTGGGATCATGACCTGTGCTGAAGGCAGATGCTTGAGGACTGAGCCACCTAGGCACCCCAGATGTACCTGCTGTTTTATGATAAATTTAAATAAACTAGGTTTTTCTCCAGATGGGATTTTAATGCTTCCAAAATATTTACAACCATGATAAGCAACTTTTCTTTTTCCTATTGTTTTAGCACTATTTTATGCCTCACCCAAATTTTCTATTAGCTGAGTTAGTATTTCCATTGTGTAGGTAGTACATTTACATGGAGAGAGATACATTCATCCATTTAATTAGATTCCCTTGTAGAATGGGTTGAGATGGTGGCCGGACACTGAAGTCAATAAACAGGAAAAGTACTCTGGAAACATAAATTGCTAGTTTACCCTTTGTAAACTTCCATCTTTTTTTATATACATGAATTAGGCTATAATAGAATTCCACACAAAAAAATGAACTGAAAGACTCTTAGCAAAATTTATATTTCTATTAATATTTGATATTTAATAATTCTAGGATTAATTTTAGAAGTGTGATATTAATGATTTTACTGTGTAATTTTGCATGCAAGTTTCATTAGTTTCATAAGAGGAGCAGTTCCCTTTAAAGGTTGTTTTGGGACGTAGCTCACCTTCATTCAGTTGTATAATTTATCTTTTTGGAACTGACTCAGTGAAAGTTATGACGATCACACTTTAAGAGGAAGAATTTTTCTTCTGATTTACACTGACTGAGTGAACATTAGCTAGCTCTTCAAGTTAGGGTCTTAATTATTCTCTTGTTTGACCTTTGCCTGTAACATTTGGTTTGAGTTGTGTTCTTCTCTTTGACTTTAAGATTCAACCACTGGCAGGAGCCTTATTTAATCTTCCTATTGAAGATTCCTGTTTCATCTCCTTGAATAGGGCATAAACCTATTCATCAACCTATCTTTCATATGGGCCTGCTGTTCTGGAATACTATTAAGATTAAGTGCATTGTGGCAGGGTGCATTCCATTTAAAAAGCAATGTAGTATGTTTCAGTGTGATTAAGAACAAGAGTGTTACAAGTGCAATATATAGTAAAATCATAACACTCAAGGGCTTTTTACATAATATGCTATTCCTAATGGGCAAACAGTTGATTTAATTTTTTACTGTAGCTTTCTAAGAGCACAGTGTTTCTCATAAATGCTACCAGTATGTTCTGATCTTTCATTCCTTAATACTTGAGTTGAGACACTCCTATAACTAAATTATATCAAGTTCCCAAGGAATCAAATTTCTAGTTTGATTTATATGTCTAAAACAGGGCCGTACTGAGTGGATTTAATCTGACTTCCTAATTGAAATGGAAACAAGAAGATGAAAATCTAATTTATAAAAAAAATTTTTTTTTTTTGTATGGGACATCCTCTGTTAAGGAAATTAAATATTCACTTATTTATTGGTCTAATAAAAATTGACTTCTCCATTAAGAAAAAGGCTTTAGTAGGAAACATTTTTAAAAAATTTGTGTGATTCCAATTCTTTGTTTTGGTTTTATTGTTCTTTCATTTGTTTTGTTCCGATTTCCTGATTGGAACAATCAGGAAACTACCTATTGGTTAGTTTAACCAATAGATAGTTTAACCAATAGATGGTTTATGCTGAAGCAATGCTTCTAAAGAGGACAATGCAATTACCTTCAAGTTCATGCAGATAGAAGTAGCACATTACGACTTGTCATTGGAATACTAGAATTTTAGATGTAGAAGCCACCTCTGAAGTGGAATCGTTCTTTATATGACTAAGAAGGTCATGGGTGAGTGGTCAGAGGGACTCACCAAAGGTCATATGGTGAGTTTGTGGTAGAAATGGTGTCAGAATCATGTCTCTTGATTCCTTGCCAATTTTTCTTTGGCTACACCACAGGACTCAAATTCAGATTACATTTGTATTTTCTTTCTTTTTTTTTTTTTTGTATTTTCTTTTCTTTTTTCCTCCTTCGCTCCCTCTAAATTTCTTTTAGATTTTATTTATTTGACAGAGAGAGCATGCACAAGCAAGGGGGAGCAGCAGGCAGTGGGAGAGGGAGAAGCAGGTTCCGCGCGGAGCAGGGAGCTCGACCCTGGGATCGATCCCAGGACGCCAGGATCATGACCTGAGCTGAAGGCAGACACTTAACCAACTGAGCCATCCAGGCGCCCCTACATTTGTATTTTTTACTTGTTTGTTTCATTGCAGTATCTTTGTGTTGCTATTTTGTAATACAGGACCTTGGAAGCTTTATTTACTGCTTTTTTAACAATATGTCCTAACCAGAGCTTTTTGAGTTTGAAGTGGGTGGACAGCGTGGACCGACTGCTAGTACTTTTAGTGAACAGGACTGAAAGAATTCCAAAAAGAATATTTTCTTTTTTTTTTTTTCATTTATCTCTGTTGAGAATCTCTAAGGCCAACAATAAGACCAGGTCTAAGAATGTTTAGTGAAACTGGTTGTAAATATGTATATTTAAATTATATTTTTTTGGGGGGGGGCAGATTTTTGGAAGAGTCCAAAATAAGTTCTCTAATGCTTACAGTTTGAATTTGATTGCTGTAAGATAACCGGATGATTTCTAGTTTCTAGAAAGTGTCTGAAGCTTTAGAGAGATTATCTCATTTATGTCTTTAGCATGGATGCTGTCTTAAAGCTTAAGGAGCTGTATGATGTAGGTAATTGCGTTAGCTCCATCTCTCTTTACCGAGAGAACAGAATCCATTATGTGAGGGTCCAAGGTGGGATCTGAACTAAGGGGTTCTTCTGAAAAGCTCTGACTCTTGACCATTAAGCTCTGCCTCCACATTACATATAATTTCCTCTTCCATGAAACTCTGCTGTTGTGAAACTAAATTTGGTTTAAGTTAGTAAACACTTTTATGATTCATACACTAAGCTTCCTCTTCTTTGTTCATACCCCATCCTAATTTTCCTCACTTCCCATCCTCCCTTGGTTTATTTGGAGCAATGGTCAGGGTGCCTTGTGCATTATTTGGATACCTTCTTTCTGTTCTCAAAAGAGTAAGTGATTCTCTATTATTTCCCAGTGAGATTAAAGCTACTAGTCATTGGCTCCCAAATTCTTTACCAATATCCAGTTGTTTTTTTTTAACCTTCCCCCTTGGGTATCTGAAGATTGAAAGGAACCGTGAGGAAATGCTAATTCAATTACTCATCTAGTGGGGGGTGTCTCATGTACTCCATCTTGTACTGTAAACTTTTCCTCATAAGCCTTTTCTAGAATCACTCCTACTCATTACAGTGTTCTTTTCTTCCTGTTTTTGGGGGCACTGTCCTACCTGCTTTCTTTAAACAAGCCCAGATTAAACCAATGACTGACTCTCTCTACTGCTCCCTGATTTGTCCCCTAAGCTTTTCAGTTTGTGAGTTCTTATCTAGAATACTGGCTATTAATAGTTTTTGTGTCGGTTCTGATTTCTCTTTCATTTGTATTTGTACTGTTTCCTCCTCTAAGTAATTCCTGGATTTCAGAGACCATGAGAGGTACCATGCAGTTAGCACTGCATTTGTTAATTAGAAGGTATTTTGTAAAATTTGACCTACAGAGAAAGGTAGGAGCTGTTTTTCTCCTGTTCTTGTCTCTGCTTAGCCCAAAGACATGTTAGCGCTACAAATCAAACTGAGAAATCTGTGCAGCCCACTGCATAGGCAGAAAATTGTAGATCACTACCATGTATCATAGGAGCAAGCAAAAAAAAAAAAAAAATCATACTCTGTAAAAGATTTCCTTTAATGATATAGGTTAATTTTTATAATGTACTTTTAAACATTAGTGTCAGAATTTATGTTTGCAGTTACTTTTTTTTCCTCTCATAATCCAAAGGGACCCTAATACTGTATCTAAAACTCAAGATTGCTCCTTAGGCAGTTTAAATTTTCGTTGTTTGGAGCAAACACCTTATTGCTTTTGTCAAAGCAATATACACTACAGGGCTGTGGGCTTTCCTGGAACATAGTTCGAAAATCCTCGCCTTAGAAGGGTGGTGATGGAAAATTTCCCTGGTTTATTTTGAAAGGTTGTCAGGCTAGCCAGGAACCACATTCCTGTATGCCCAAGGCTTAAACCATTGCTGCCATATGAGCTTCACCCTCATTCTGTTTTCATTTGTAATATCTAATGGAGCTTAAATCAATTAAGGTACTTAGGATAGGCTCTCTGTGTGCCAAATGCTCAATTGAAAAACAAAGTAGAGTCCATAAGATGTTGAAAAGCAATCTTGTCCCTAACCCTTCCTCCGAAGTTAGAACAGTTTCATTTCTTCCCTGGATGCATTTGTTTTTCCTACTGAAAGGGATAAAGTAAAAATTAATTAGCAAGTATGAATTTAGCAAGTATTGAAAATGGAATTGTACACTGTGCAAGAAAACGGCAACACATTTCAAAGTGGCTCTTATACACTGTGCACTTACTGAAAGGACATTTTGATTTTGGTTAACGTATCCCTTTCAAATGAATGTTTGAGAAAACTTTAGCGCTTCTTTTTTCTTTTTAAAATATTTTATTTATTTGTCAGAGAGAGAGCGAGTGCACAAGCATGGGGAACAGCAGGCAGAGGAGAGGGAGAAGCGGGCTCTGATGAGCAAGGAGCCCGATGAGGGTCTTGATTCTAGGACCCTGAGAGCATGACCTGAGCGGATGGCAGAGGCTTTAACCCACTGAGCCACTCAGGCACCCCGGGTTATTTCTTCTTAATAAGATTTTATCTATTTATTTGTTGTGATAGATTATTCTGCATAATCTCCAATAATCAAATCAATAAAAATTAACCATTGTTCATCCTTTGCCATATGAGATTTGGGGGGAAAAGGGAAGAAGATGTAGGGGGAAAAAACAGATAATGGGACAGAGACTAAGCAGACATCTTACAAATATTCAACTCAGAATAATTAAGAATTATTCTAACAATTCATAATGTTGTCTAGTTTGGGGCAACTTTTGTATTTTGTCAGCTCATTTGTTACCCGACGTTCCTTGAAGATCATGAGGGTAGTCTTGTTTTAAAATCACAGTTATATTCTCTAAAGGCGAAATTTATTTAACCTCTGTTGCATGGGCTCTGCTAACGGTAATGACGTAACTGCTCTGAAAGCTAAAAATGTGCATGTATTTAAAAAAAATCCTCCCCCCTTTTCCCCCTCTGGAAAAAGAGGCTAGGAATATTCTAAGTCTATAAGTAAAGATTCTAAGTTACTAACAAATGAAGTCATTTTTATGTTCACCGTTAAGATTTTTTTCAACATAGCCAATTTGGAGTCTTGAATTCTTTTTCCAAATCTAGGAGTTTTCTGTAATATTTCACAGGTAAGATCCCTCTTTTATATATGTAATTCACCTTTTGCCCACGTGGCCTTTCTGAGTATGTAAGGTATGAGGTACTCTATATAAGTGTAAACTTTATCCATATTATCCATTTTTCGTCATCATTTTCCGTGTTTCCACTTAGAGTGACTGCTCCATTATGCAGTTGAACTTTTCCTAAGGTTCAGAGATGAGAAGTGGCTGGAGGCATAGCTATAGCTCTTGGGAAGCATAGAATTAAATGCGGGTGAGGATGGAGCTGGATAGTAGCATATGTAATAGACTAGGTAATAGGATCAAGGAGAAGAGGGTTAAACCCAGAGGAGGCAATCTACCATTGTTTTGCGATATTGGCAGAGGGCTCTCCAGAGGAGGTGGTATTTGATTTGGTCCTTGAGTGGTGAATCCTGAAGAGGTGGACAGGTGTTCCAGGTGTGTCTTGCAACTATATCTAACTGGTTTCTTAAAAGTGTGTGAAAGTTAATTAGGCATTTATCTTGTGTGGCCACCGTTCTTTTTTGCATATGAAGCAATTAGGTTTTTAGAATTGCTTTTGAATTAAAAAGAAAAAAATAACAACCACAGCCACAACAAGGTAAAAACATCAACAATGGAACTCAAAAGTTGCCTGATGTTTCCTTCATTCTTTTTTCCGGGAAACGAGGAAATGGCCCAAAGGGGGGAAATATTTTTTGCCGTTTAGAAATTCCTGTTTTGAAATGGGCTGAATAGAAATAGTGGCGGAACCTTTTTGTGTGAGTTCCTATGTGCGTGTATGCTTATAAAAACAAAAACAAAACCCAACTGTTGATTTTTGCTCTTTTCAAAATGTAACGAGTGAGGGGCACCTGGGTGGTTCAGTGGGTTTAAAGCCTCTGCCTTCGGCTCATGTCATGATCTCAGGGTCCTGGGATCGAGCCCCACATCGGGCTCTCTGCTCAGTGGGGAGCCTGCTCCCCCCCCC
>JAQQSY010001912.1:0-14035 GCA_028646535.1 Procyon lotor
CTTGGGATATAGACACTGAACTATTCAGGGGGAAAGAGCCACGAGGTATGCATCTCACTCTGAATGATTCAGAAAAAAAAATGAAAATAAAAAAAATAAATAAAAACCTACACAGAGTGAGAGCAAGTGAGCAAATGATACAGTAAATAAGATGAAAAGTTAATTGGTGAATGTGAATAAAGGTAAAGGGTTTTATTCTCCCGACTTTTCCGTAACTGTGAAGTTATCATCAAATAAAGTGATAAAAGAGAAACCAGCCAAGTTTGCTGCCCAGTAAGGAGAAGGAATCATTAACACATAGTGCCCATTCAAGCCACATTTTCTTGTGATTTGTCATTCCAGCTGAACCTCTCTTATTATGACTGCCTGTTTTTTCAGACATTTCGAATGCATAGCTTCCAAAATTAGCCTAAGACAGAAAATTTCCTCAAGCTTCCCTTTAGGCATATTAAATGTATGTCCTGGTCAAAGAAAGTACAATTTTCAAGTAACCCACTACTATAACACGTGGTACTTCTGAGACCCTGGAATGCCAGCTTAGTGCAGAGAAATATGCACGTCATAGACCCAATAGGCATGTTTCCCCAAACGAGTGGCAAGGCTGTCAGCAAAAATGTTAGATGAATGAAGTAAATAGTCCATTGTCAAACGCAATTGCATGTACTTATATGTAGACATAATTGACAATAATGGGTCCAACGGAGGGATCACGGTGGCTTGTGTAAATCACACGTGTGTCTGAATGTCCCCAAATGTGTGTCTATTTCATTCTCATTGCAAATAAGCCCTTCCACCTTTTACAGTATTGGTAAAGCACAACGTTTCTGTAGAAACGGAATCCCGTTCTCCTCTATTCACATAACCAAAGTCTATGAGCATTTGAGCTTCCTGTGGTCACACCAGTCTCCCTACCATCAGTGCCAAAATTTCTTAAAAATGCCAGAGATTCCCAAAATGTATCAGTGCTTGGGAAAACTGGGAAATCATCACCTCCAATGAACACTCCCGCACGAAGGCACCCACCTCTAGCATTTGATAATGTCTCGTTCCATAGTGTCTCAAGAACCAGGAATGAAAATGATCGTGGCTCTTCTACGAGGTTGGTGGCTTCTCTCACACTGAAGAAAGAAGCCCAGAGCATGCTCATCCGTATAATTGGTGACCATTAGAAAAATTGGGAGACCCTCTTTCATTGAATCCCTTTGGACGAACAACATAGCCCATCTGGAGCATAAAAGCTCTAAACCTAGAGAAAAGAAATGGCACAGACGAGCAGCTTCCGTGCACTTTCTCCATTCAGTGGGGCTAATAAGGAAAAATGCTGAATTACGATGATTACTCGTGCCTTGAAAATAGCTTATCACCTGCCAATATGAATGGAGGGCCCCTGCAGGGCTGCAAAATGACAGCAGGAACAATGGCCTTGGGGACAGAATCTGTGGAGCGTCTGCTTTGCGGTCAGCCTGTCCAAATGGAGCTCTTATTCTAAGTGGCCCCTGCAGACCGGTCCTCGGGGGTTCCTCTGCCGTGGAGAGGAAAAATAGAGGAGTTCCGCCGAACAATCAGGCCCATAAAACGTGAAAGGAAGGAAAGACGGAGCCAGCAATTATCCAAAGAATCAGACTAGATACACAGCCAATCTAAGTTATTTCATGGTGGGACAGAGCACTCCCCAAATTCGGCAGATAATCGTCAACCTGCTTTCTACTTTATTATTGTGTAGACTTAATCATACTGTGAAATCTTTCTTGTTTTCCGACCTAAGTGCCACTGGAATGCTGTTCCAGTGGTCACATGAGGTTCATTAGGAAGAAGAGCTTGGCTTCGCAGGGATCGGGAGTTGGGCTGTTGCAAGGAATCTTTTCTCTGTCATCACAAAGCTCCTGTGTGAGGGCCATTGTAGACGGCCCCGGTAGAGCCGCGTTTCCAACCCTGGGAGCCCCAACTCCCGGGACATAATGTCTCAGTGGTGGCCTGCCTCATTGGCAGGTGCCAAGCTCTTATTTTTATTATGATAATGGCTTCATTTCCCCATGAATCGATTAGATTAAGTATTACCACAGCCTGAGTTCTCTTTTGTGGCCAACTTTGTGCTTTCCCCCCTTCCAGCAGCATCAAAACCCCACCAGGATTTGTTTATTAATTTTTTGTTCTCTTTGAGAATGGCTACTAGGAGAAAGGGCTCTCAAAAATGTGAAGAGTATTAACTTTTTTCCAGTAATTTATTGCCTACCCTCACAAAACCTACGTGCGCGCTTGTGGGTATACACACACACACACACACACACATACACACGCGCGCGCGCGCGCATCCCCCACCAGCATAGCATTGCTCTAAGGATTGGAGGGGTGGATAGAGTCCCTCTGTGCTGGAGACAAGGACATGTGCCATTTATTACTTGGTGGGGGGGGCAAGGAACATAAAAATGTTTCTAATGTTTCACTACCTTGTAGGTCAATCAGTGTTGGGCTCATAGTACTGCTTCTAGCATTCTTCCATCTTGTTCTCCATTTCTAGGCCTCAGATCGGTCTACTCCATGTGAAGCAATCTTGAAAAGCTGCGACTTTTGGAGAATGTGCTCTGAGGGTCTCTCTCTTCTTCTTGCCCACCCCATCCTCCACACATGCGCACCCTGCACCTGGCAATGTGTTTCTCTATCCCTGAAAAATCATGCCCTTCTTATTTGAAGTAACCCATGGGCCGTTTTTCCAGAAGCTCCTAATGACAGAAGTTGGCATGACGTTTATATATGTGCATCTGTCCAGTTCTGGGTCATAGTGGAAAACGTGTTTCCTGAGTACTGAGTATGTACTCCACTCTGTAGGAGACAAAGAAGCCACAAAACATGGTTTTCATCTTCAAAGAATTTAAAACACCAGACCAGTAGTCAGTAAATTGGATTTAGTTTTTGAGCCACTACTATCTTTTGATTTTGGTCAAGTCATGAAAACCCTAGACCTCAAAATCTGTAAAAAAAAAAAAAAAAATTGGGAGGAGGTAGAAATTGAAGAAGATCGAGGGTCCTAAATTCAAATACCCACTGGTTCCAGATTCCGGGGGGCCAGCCGGGGACTCAAGGACACCCATCCAGGAGCCATTTCCAACTCAACCCATCAAGTGTGGCAGGCAGAACCTGGAGTATCCAGACTTCCACGAGAAGTCTTTTGACTTCTTTGAACTGGGTATGGGTCAATGTTGTGCTTGCCCACAAAACATTTCTGCAAACCACTTAGCAGCTTCTGGCCTACAGGCAGTAAGCGCACCAGGTCCTTCTTTCTTATTTTATACAATGTTTGGAGTCATCCAAAAATTGGCGTGCAAACCAAGCATTCAGAAGGGCATATGGAAAGAAAACGTAGAGAGCAGTGAGGAACGCACCAAACACAGCAAAACTCTCAGATCAAGGGAAATATTTTTGAAGACAACGATTTGCAACATCTGTGAAGTTTTAAAAAGGTAGTATCAGAGGCAAAAGCTCCAAGTCTAGGGGGAAGGAGAGATTCTCGAGTTGGTGTCTGCTGATTAATGAGTAAAAAGTGATCCAGTTGCCATAGCAACTGGAAGATACACAAAAGAAAACATCCTCTCTTTAAAATATTCCTGATGATGAATAGGCAGAGTCTTTAAAAACATCTCTTTTAAAAATGTAAGAGGCTCTTTTCTCTTCCCCCTGTAAGAGCATATCACAGAGGATGGGGCTGTGTTTGTTTGCTCCCCCAGATAACAAGACTTGCTTACACAAGCCTGAGTTCACTTACACAAACCAGCAATTTGGGGAAAATGTAATGACCAGAAAATATGTCTGTTGAAGAATAAATTGTTTTTCAGCAGTTTTGTTTCTGTTTAGGCAGCAAGGGAGACAAATGTTTGTTGTCTTGGCTTTCCATTTTTCTAACAATACGTTTCGTTGGATGCTGAGAATGTGAAACACACCTAAGCAGAGTCAGGAAATGAAAGGCTAGGCTTTCTGTAACCTTCTCTTGCGGTCTACAGGGAGGAGTAATAAGAAATATGACTTCGGTGGGACTGCACGCCCAGTCCCTTTGCCTTCTCCGGCCACACACTTACTTCAGGATCCAAAGGACTGTTGTGTTTTGCTCCAGGCTGTTCAACTTTGGCAGAATGTCCTGAGTAGATTGGAGATTCCAAGCAAGGTCTTGAAATGAAAACCGTAATGATAAAATATCCTGGGGACCCCTTCTGTAGGCGGTGGAAGGCTCTTAATTGAATGATTTGGGTAAATGATTGGTGCGAAGCCCAGCTAAGTGTCCCAAGCCCATGGCCTGGAGAGTCTTTAGCTGATGATGTGATGGGGCTTGTACTAACCAGTGGAGGTGTCGATGGTCTTGAGTAGCATGGCAAGGCTGCCTGCATAATATGGTCTTTTAGAGCGGGTGTGTAAATGTTTTAAGCAAAGATATGTAATCTTAACTAGAGGCAGTGTGGAGACAGAGAAATCACAGATCTAGGAACAGTGAGCTTCCTAACTCTCCTTGCCCTGCAACAAACTCACCATCTCACTCAGGCACGGAAAGCTCCTTCTCTCAAATTCACTAATCCTAGAGTATAGAGCATTCTTCTTTCCATTAAAAAGAAGCAGGTGAATGAGATGTCTCTCTAGCTGAGTTCCTGGGATCAGACGAAACCAAGGTCTCCTACTCCTCCGCAATCTTGATTTCCAGAACCCAGAAGTAGGTGAATGAGAAAGGACTGGTAGTTGTCTTCCCAGTATCTCAAGAATCCAAACAGAAACAAAGGGGAAAATGCTGTTTGTAAATACTTACTGTATCACTGTATCAGTTTCCCCAGGCTCCTGTAACAAAGTGCCCCAAAGTGGCTTAAAAAAATAAACATACATCTATTTCTTGGTGTTCCAGAGGTCAGAGGCCCAAACTCAAGGAGTCAGCAAGATTAATTGCTTCCGGAGGCTCTGAGAGAGGATCATTCCTCACTCCTCCCTAGCTTCTGGTGGTTGCCAGCAAGCCCTGGCACTCCTTGGCTTATACCACTCCAGTCTTGGTCTTGATGGTCTTGTTACCATCTTCCTTTGGTGTCTGTGTGTCTGACTTCATGTGACCTTCTTCTGTGGACACCAGTTGTTGGGTTTAGCCCCCCGCAATCTAGTGTGACCTCATCTTAACTTCACCTGCAAAGGCCCTATTACCAAGTAAGGTCACATTCACGGCTACCAGAGGTTAGGACTTGAATGTACTGTTTTCGGGGACATAATTCAACTCACGACAGTCACCAAGTCATTTCCACTTCCCACATATTTTCCATTCTGGCCACTTGGGCCCCTGTCCACTACACCTGAGGCCACTGACAATAGCTTACCTGGGTAATGCAATCATCTTCCCACTCATCTCCTCTGGTCTTTTTCTTCTCTTTCGCTCTTGAAATCCAGTCTCTATGCCACTATTACCATGTTCTTTCTAAAAATTAAACCTGACCATTTACAATCATCGACAAATCTAAAGTGATTTCCCATGACTCTGGGCAAAGTCAGTCTTCCCAAGCATGACAGAGAAGCTTCCTCATAACTCAGCTTCTTATCTCTTCTGTCTTCCCTTCCCTGTTTCTTCTTGCTTCCTCATTACTCTCCCTACCCTGAACTCTTGGCAAGCCATTTGGTACTTTTCCCATTCTTTTATTTGAATTCCTGTGTGTTTTTAGGATGAGGGCAACCATGCTGTGTTCGGACAAGATCTTGCTCCTCCCTCTGCGGTTTCTTCAAGGGGGTTCCGCACAAGCCCTTCCACTGGAGGAGTCCTCTCCGGAGATTTAGTTCTCTCTGCCTTCAGGTCTTTCCACATGGAAAGAATTCACTCTCCCTCCCTCAAACTCATTTTTCAACTTCACTAAACCCTCACTTCCTTAAGGAACCATTCAACCGCACTCCCCTCCCCACAAAGCACACATACCCTGATTTAGGCATCACCCTATTTCTTCTTAGTCGATTGTTCACAATCCCGTTAGGAACACTACATAGCATTCATGGCAATATCCTTTTCCTTGCTGTGTTCCTCCCTGCACCCTGAACTCCCTACTGTACTAGGAATTAGTCATCACTTTAGCAAAGAGTAGGACTCAAAATATATTCGTGAAAGAAACCACACCATAATAGGACGTCATAACGCATAGGACTAGGGCTGCTGGGAGGAGTGAGATCTATTTCCTGACCGTGGCCGATGGATGGCTCACCATTTACCAGACCCCAACCTGACCAGAGCTCCAGCAGCAGCACAAAGTTCATCAGAAGCTCAAACCAGACAAAACAAGAAAACACGATTCCTTCAGAAGAACTACAAGGCTCCGAAGAAACAAACAGAGGTGACTGGGTGTCTCATGGGCTAAGCATCACCCTTCAGCCCATGTTCTCCCAGGCTCAGGTCATGATCCTTGGGATTGAGCCCCACACCGGGCTTCCTGTTCAGTGGGGAGTCTGCTTCTCCCTCTCCCTCTGTGCCTTCCCCAACACTCATGCTCTCTGAAATAAAATCTTTTTTTAAAAATGCTTCATATTCTTATGACATCTGAGATGAGGCTAAGTCTAAGTTCCCTTCTGGCTCTTATATTTTATGATTTCAGGTCTTTCATCAGAATTCTGAAGAACTTTCTGTTCTGGTGGCCTTTTGAAATGGCTGGTGCTACTCCATCCACCAAATTTCCAAATCCTCTTCTCATGGTATTTTCCTTCTTCTTACATACTATGACTGTGTCTCTTTATCCTTCTCCACGGCCTAAGAGCTGTTTGTTTTCTTGGTTATTCTACTATTTCACTATGATGGGTCTTCTGTAGATTAAATAATAATAATATATATGTTTATGCTTATATATGTTTAATGTATATTTAATTATACATATGGTTAGTTCTTGGGACTAATGACTGGTATCTTTTAACAATTCTAGAAAGTTCTCAGGCAGTCCTTTTTTTTTTTTTTTTTTTTTTTAATATCACCTCTTCCCTATTCTCTCTTTTTGGAACTTTGACATATATTAAATCTTCCCATCCTAACCTCCTTGTCTCTTACGGCTCTTTCCTGTTTTCTACCTTTCTATCCCTCTGAATTTTCTCTCTTTTCTTTGTATCTATTCTGAGATCGCCAATTCTCCTTCTGCTATGCCTAATCAATAGTTTATATGTCCATTCAGTTTTAATTTTGAATTTTTATGTCTTCCACTTATCAAGACTATATTTGCTTCTTTTCCAGACTGGTTACTTTCCTGTTTTTAAGATGTTCTTTTATTTCTTTAAAAATATTAAACCTTTGGGGGTGCCTAGGTGGCTCAGTTGGTTAGCCTTTAGCTCAGGTTATGATTGCAGGGTCCTGGGATTAAGCCCTGCATCAGGCTCCCCCCTCAGTGGGGAGCCTGCTTCTCCCTCTCCCTCTTCCCCCCTCATGCTTCATCTTTCACTCTCTATCTGAAATAAATAAAATCTTTAAAAAATAGTAAACATTTGTTATTTTTATATTCTGTGTCGGATCATTTCAAAGATCAGTGGTCTCTGTAGGTCTGATTCTGATGTCTATTATTTCTGCCAACTTCTCTCAGAGTGCCTAATTTCCTTGTTTTTAAACTATGACCAATTTCCTTGAAAATTTACCTGTGAAAATACTTTGTGATAGAAGTTAAGATTACATTTCTAGGGAAGATTTGCATTTGCTTCTAACAATTGCCTTGGGATGCTATCTACTTAGGACCTTTGGAGATGTTCCCAAACTCACAGATAATATGAATTCAGATAACCTGGGTGAGATCCAGCTTTATAGTTATACATTCTCAGAGGAGGTTTTGTTGTTACTTTTTAATCTATCCAATGCCAAGGCTAAGAGTGGGATGATGTTTTTGGCTGTCCCCTTCTCCTGACAATTTGATTTTTCATTCATCCTTACATGAGATCTAATACCATCCTTCAATTCCCATTTCCAGCTTGTATTTTATCTGGCAACCTTAACTATAGTAAAAATGCTCTGAATTTTTCTATTCAAGAAGAGAGATAAAGACTAATTAAGTGGTAAGAGAGAAATAGAATCTTAACTTGGTTTCTTTCAGGCCTGAAGCAAATATTTCTGTGGTATACTTGATTAGAGGTCTATCTATTGTATTTTGCCACACTGTGGTTTCTTCTCTAATTAACTTTGCTAATTACTGTCTCCTCGTCAAATTCCTTGAGGGTAGGGATTGCCTTTCCTGTCTGCATATACTCCTTATAATCACCAGAGCAGCATATGGACTTTCATACAGGATCAGTGAAGTATTTGCTTATTGCTCCTACATCCATCCCCGTTGAATGTTCCTCCTTTCCATCCACCCAAGCACTCAAGCCAGAGCCAGGGGGCCATCTCACTTCCTCACCTCCCACATGGCATCATCTGATCTTCTCCATTTTTAGCTTTTGAGTTTCTCTCAAATCTGGTTTACCTTCATTGCCGCAGCCATAGTCCGAGTTTATGTCTAACCATTTCTCCTGCAGTGTGTTCCTTAAAAAGAGTGTTTCTCAAATGTGTTACAGGGAATCCTAGTTTTGCAAGATTTAATGGATACAACCATTTCCATAGTTAAAGAAGTCGTCTTCCATGCAGCACCCACAATGATCATTTTAAGACCTTTAGATCACACTGGATATTTTTTTATAAAGCTTCTCATGGTTCCTCATGACTTTTAGGTTGAATGCAAACCTCTTAAGCCTATAAAATCATATTTGATCTGACCCTGCCCATGACTTTGGCCTTATCTCCTGACTTTCTCCCTCTCTTTACCCACTGTACCCCACTGACCTTTTCCATGTTCCTTGAACAGACGAAGGAAGCTTCGTCTGTTCAGCCTCCATCTGAAACATTGCCCTCAGAACCCACATGGCTATCTCCTTGTTACCATTCCCATCTCCACTCAAAGGTCAATTCCTGAAAGGCTCTCTCCCCAGCATGCCTGTCTAAAGTAAGACCTCTCCTCGCCATTCTAATCTCATCACTCTCTAAGGCTTTATCTGATTTTGGTTGAGAGAAGAATGTGAATCCAGAAACAGCTTGCCTATTAGGATATTCCATTGTTGGAACCAGAGGACTTGGTAAAGACTGGAGTCCAACAGAGAACTGAGCCCTCTTTTAGCCAACGTTTGCAGACAATGATTTAGATTATTTATTCTGGTCCCTCTACTCCTGTGTCCCTCCAGGGGGTTATGCCCATTGTCAGCTGTACTATTTACATTATTGCCAATTCAAATATTTATTCATTATCCTTGGACACCAGTGAAGACAAAATGATTGAAAATCATCAACAGTCCCACTAACCAAGTACTTTGTATCCTAGCACCATTGAACCTTCCAGAAAAATCTTCTCTTTTGGCAAAGCTGGTCAAAGAGTCCATTCTGTATGTGAGTGTTAATTATTTGAAGCAATTCTGAGTACAAGGACTATCTGAATTACATACTTTTTAGGGCTCTTTGGGGCTTATAATTAGTTACATTCTGTAGGCCTATAAGTCTCTTACCCAGTCATTATTTTTGTGTGGAATGAAGACTGTCAGTGTCTCTTTACAGATTTGTACAGCGTCATCCAATAACTAAGTACATATTTACTCTGGGAAATATGCATTATTGACAATGTGCTTAATTAACTCCCAAAACAATTTAAGTATTGGCTGCTTATAATATTGTCTCTCCTCTCAAAGGGAACAGTAGTACATCTCAGTAGGGGATGGACACTCCGCTAATGCTCCAAAACAAGGCCACAGGTGCTCATAAAGAGAATTGCTTAAGAATGCTTGGCCCAATGACAATGCCTCATCCAGTTGGCAAATCTTGGGGCAGAGCCAAGAATAAGCCCATTTCCTAGTGATCTGCCTCCTTTACAGAATTCTATCAGAAAAATATTTCAAATTAAAAGTGAATTTTTAAAAAGGAGTTTGTATAAACATCTGCCATGGTTTTAACTGTGCCCCAAGGAAGATCTGTCTTGCCCTGGTGATGGAGAATTAGGAATTGCTGAGAAACAAAATGGAAAGATGAAAAAACAGAGGCATGCAGAAAAGCAATAGGAAATGAAGAGTGTGACCAAAAGACCAGTTCTCTGGGGAGAGGGGTCTGTGGAGAAGACCGTTTTCAGAGACATGGTACAAAGGATGCCTTGAGCTCGTAATCTAAGTGCACGTTCTTTCCTTTATAGAATTTTTTCTAACTAAGTCCATAGCACACACTCATTAATATGGAAACATGTATATACACACATAAATAAAATCAGAAATAACTACTATTAACATTCTAGTTTTTCTGATTTTTGATAGTCATCTCTGTAGACAGATTGATATGCATATATAATATATACATATGCAGATATGGATTACCTTCCCTATTCACATAGTCTATCATGAAAATGTTTCCATGTCATTAAATATTTTGCAGGGTCCTGGGATTAATGATTGCAGGGTCCTGGGATTAAGCCCTGCATCAGGCTCCCATGATGAGAAACAAAATTTCAAAGTATGAATGCACCTTACTTTTTTAACCTACTCTCCGCAGATGAACTTGAACGTTGTCTTTCATAGGGGTATAATCACTGGTTATCTCAATCTAGAAAGTTTTCTCTGGGGAACCCATTAACATAATAAAGCTATAGAGGGTCATGAAGGATGAGAAAAATGGAATCGAGTCATATCATTCAAATGTGTTCACTTATGTCTATATTTTCAACTCATTTCCCAACCCCCAAATGCTAGGCAAACAAGTTAATTAGAATCATAGAGTTTGTCTATAAATACAGAAGGGCTGGAAGCCAAGTATAGGAAGTCCTTATATACGTGCAGATGTGTCAGCCTACCAGAGAACCCATCCTTCCAGTTACGACTTTAAGCAATCAAATGTAAAACATATTTTTGGAAAGTTAGTATATGAATTTATAACCTAACAGGTTGCATTCCGTTATGTATGGCCTAAGTTACTCCTCCCCAAAGAGAAGTATGCAAGACAACCCCCTGGCCTGCAGAAAAAGACAGAACTTGTATTTGCAACCATTTTGTTATCAAATTTTCTACTTTATCTTTCTACTATATATTTTTAAAATGTAAAACATTCATGCACTAGCACGCATAAATAATTCACACACACGTGTATGCATTGCAGGCACGTGCTCAATTTTTAAACCCATGGGGTGATCAATCATAACAGTATGGATATTGCTACTTTAGATTCTGTAACTAGGGAGCTTATAGGATATTTGGCGCTAGAAACCTATGAGGAAGGGGCAAAGCATCAGTTTGGTCCAATACTCTGCCTAAGTGTGGGAAGAACTGGGAAGGCAAACATAGCCCCAAGTTTGGTCAAGCCTAAAATATAGGTGATTGGAACTAGGAAGGTAAATGAGCCAAAAGGTTGAAGTCGTGGGAAAAGCCAGCATCCAGGGTGTGATGAATTACAATAAGGCAGGTGCTGCTTTATGGAACACTGACAGATGTGGCCTAAGAGGTCAAAGCAAAAGGAGCCTAATGAGTCAACAGCTGAGGAGGGACAGAGGTAGGGGAGAACCTAGGAGCCTCCCAAGAGCATAAGTTTAACCTGCCCATTAGTCTAGCATCCTAGGCAATAACTAGTAGGTTTGTGCAGTAGAGAACTGTGGAACAAATCAGTTTCAATAGTCAGTGATAGAGAGAGGCCTGGGGTATGGAAGAAAGTTCTAGAAGCTTAAAAATGAATTGTGAAAGACACACCACCCTGAAATTAACTTTTCCCCTATGGTTTTGCAAAAAGGCAATTCTGCTTCAACAACATACCTGATCCCTGGCTAATTTTGTTCTATCTAGACTATTATATGATAAAGCATTATTCTTTTAAAAACCAAGTCTTTTGTCTCCTTCAGATGAAAAATAAACATACAGTAAGATTTTAGAAAAAGCAAACTAGAGTCACTTTAATTTAGTAAAGATACACTTATGTGTATCTTTAATTGTGTGACTCCAAGTTTATGTTGATCACAAACAACAAATTCTTTTTCTCTATGCATTTTGAAATTTTGGTTCCATTTCAAGTTTAAAATCTCTCTTTTGTGGTGCATTTTGTAAGGTAGATGTTCATAGCCCCTAATGTGGCCCTGACCCATCCTTACGCAATGGTGAAGGCTACAGGTATTACTGAGGACGGAAGAACATGGAGGAGGATGTAAGTTGACCACTGAAGGTGGAGTTGAGGGCAGCCATCAACTCCTCCATGAGAAGAGTGAGTTTCTCAAGAGCCCCAACTCTGATAAAACTAAGGAAACCACGGAAAAGTGATGCAGAGGATCACAAAGACAGAGTGGACACCGTAGTCCTGCCCACCCCACCCCATAGATAGGAGATGACAGACATGAGTTTTCTCAAGAAAGGCAGGTGTCCCCCCATCTTGACAAGGCATCTTCTCACACATTCTCCTTGGTGGGGATGTGAGCAGCTGGAAGCCAGGAACTGTTTCTGAAGGCTTTTTTTCCCCAAATGTGTGAGGCTGTCTATGAATTCTGACTGAACTTGCCCCATGCACCCTCAAACTGTGTTCTCTCAGCTCGAAAGGTTGACAACACCAAGTAACCAGAGCTATTTAAATACCCTACTTTGGATACAACCTTCCGAGATAGTCCACAATTCTAGCTTGTTTGGACTCTTCTACCCCTAAACCCCAAACACACACACACACACACACACACACACACACACACACACACACACTGGAAGAGCCAGGAAAATTCATCTTTCTCCTTAAGCCAACCCTCCTTCCCATCCAAATGCCAGCTTGACTTAGAGTCAACCTCTAGGTTTGGGATTGTTACCTTTCCTTAATCCAAAAAAGCTGCCTCTCAGTGGTCAAGCTAAATCCATTTAGCTTATGTCTGACTTGTGGATCTTCTGGGGTGGAAAATTTTTTGAAATAATTCTTATTCTTCAGAATAACCGGTAATAATGAGAAAGACTAATGGGCATTCATAAGCTGTTATAAGACATATTTCCTGTTCTATGTATTATTCATTTATGCAAACTATTGTAAAGGTACCGAATTCACTGTGCATCTGGGCTGGAAAGGTCCCTGGACTCAAGATTACATTGGTATGCACATTTCTGAGGCTTGGTTCTGTTTAACATTTTCATCAGTGACCTGCTTAAAGGAGCAGAGAGCAAACTCATTAAATTCCTAGATGGGAGGGATGGCCAGAACGTTAGAGAACAGGATTAGAATTTCCCCAGCCCTTGCCAAATTAGCAAAACTGTCAGAGTCAAATAGGTTCATCAGAGACAGGCAGGGAAAAGTAAGCCGCCCAACTGTGAGCTAAGTAGTAGCAGCTTATTTAGGGACAAAACTGAAAAGAATACAGATGCACACGCAGATGCACAGCAGGAAATAAACTTATCCAGTGGAGCCACTGGTGTTCTCTAGGGCCTTTGCACACCCCCTTAAAATGGACTGGACTGCGGAAACATAAAGACCCCATCCCTCCCCAACTACAAAAGTTCTAAGAATTTCTGTGAGCTTTTCTTTCTCAAGGCACCTCTAGCTTCAGATTCCTTATATCATCTACCTAGCCTCCACTGTGGTCCATTCCACTGTCCTGCTCTGGTCACACTGTTAACAAACGTGTCACCGCACAATGGACACAAAAACCATTTCCCTGCTGTGAGCATATCCTGGCCTCCTGAAGAAGGGTCTGGCTCTGACCTTGGCTGTCTTCACTCTTGTTCAATCCTTCCTACGGGAGGGGCATGGCCGAATCCAGCCCAAGAGTGGGTCGTACATCGGCAACCCCTGCCAGGCTCAGTTTCAGAATTTTTTACCTTTTGAAGAGTCTTAGAAACCTCCTTCTCTAACCAGATCTTTTTTTTTTTTTTTTAAAGATTTTATTTATTTGACAGCGAGAAACACAGCGAGAGAGGGGACACAAGCAGAGGGAATGGTAGCGGGAGAAGCAGGCCTCCTGCAGAGCAGAGAGCCCGATGCGGGGCTCGATCCCAGACCCCTGGGATCTGACCTGGGCCGAAGGCAGCCGCTTAACGACTGAGCCACCCAGGCGCCCCT
>JAQQSY010001913.1:0-14033 GCA_028646535.1 Procyon lotor
GTGGACACAGAGAAGGGACATGGGGAGTGGCTTACATTTGTTATGTCACCAGAAGTTAGCATTTGCATGGACGGAAGCAGAGGGGACATGTAATATTTTTTGTTAAAAATAGGGAAGTCTAGGAACAGACTTGCAGGGTCAGCTCAAGCCCAGCTGCTAATGAGCCCTGTGCTCTCCCCTCAGAGACCCTCGGTTGTGCTCCGTCTTACACTTCTCCCAGTGTTCTTCCCCTGTGGATGCTCTTGGAGCACGAGGTGCGTCAGGCCCGTGGGGGGGCACCGGGAGCCGAGGGGCTGTGTCATTCTCGTCTGCACGCCTGGGGCCCAGCCAGCCCTGTACACACCACAGCTGTGTGTCTTTGAGCCAAATGCATAAAACTGACCATCCAGAGATCTGGTCCCATCACCAGCAAAGGCAGTTTTGTCAGCCACACTTAGAATTGGGGGTGAGGCCACAGCCACTGAGTATGAGCAAGTAGAGCGAGAATGGGGGATGAGCTGCGTGGACCATCTGGTGTCCGAGACACGGCCACAGTTATGCATTTATGCAGAATGATTTAAAACACACAAATGAACCCTAATTTGCACATTTCGGATTTTTGGATTATCCAATATCTGAGATTCAGGCATTCAGCTAGCATGGAAGCAATTTTACCTCATTAATGTGCTCAAGGAATAAATAAATGCTGTTTTTCTGGTTGCTGAGCAATTTAAATATCAGGTTTCAGATTTAGTATATTTAGGTGAGTACTGTCTGTTCTCTTGTTGCGAAACCCGCACCTGTTGGCCGCACCTTGAAGCCTATTCGGGAGATGAAAGGACATATGGAGTGTATGCGGTTGGACACATAGAGGAAGAGGGCTCTAGAGTTCCTCCTAGAATTCATAATAAGCCCCTTTTTGGTACCGAAAAAGGGCTGACGAAATTGCGCAAGAGGACAGGGTCTGGCGTTGATCTTCCAGGTTCGGGGGTCGCAATACTCAGGTATCAGCCATGCCGTCGGGTGATACGGGCGTGAAACAGCCCAGACGTGTCGTCGGGGTGAGTTGCCGAGAGTTCCACACGCCAGAGAGAATCCTTCCTGTCTCCCAAAGCTGCAGGAAGGTGGGGATGCCGAATGCGTCTGTTTCTTGATTATGAAATGTCTACACAGAAGTTAAGCGATCTCAGCTCGTGACTTATTTTCCTCCAGTTTTAATCCCGAGCTCTAGGCTCACCTTTGGTACACGTGGTGAGGATGCTTTGGGGAGGTTCCTTCTGTGGTGGCAGGTGCCAGGGAAGCCTCCCTGTCCAGGCGAGTGAGTGCCTGGTCCCGACGGCCCATGGAGACCCGCTCCTGCTGGGGGTGACCTGCAGAGCCACACGGGGCCCTGCCGTGGGCCCGAGAGCGGCCTGAGGCTCGGCCCAATCAGGGCTCCCGAGGACCCCCACGTCCCAAGCTCTCCTGGCCTGTCGCTGATGCCCTTCCGGCTGGGGTGGGCGTCCGCCCGCAGCGTTTCCCAGAGGAGGGGACCTGAGCCCAAGGTCAAGACCATGACCTCCCTTGTCCGCCATCCAGTGCTCTAGTCCATACGTTCGACTGGGTATTAGATATTACATGGCTTTTTAAGTGGCTGAAAGAGAGGAGAAACTGTTTTCTCTGAAAGTCCTTGTCATGATTAGCGATATGTATTCATAAATTTGCTTTTCTCTGATTGTTGCATCTCCTTAGCAACATAGTGAACCACAGATGCCCGTGGTTTTCACAGCATCACCTTTCATGGGCTGGCCTCCGAGGGGCATATCCGACACGGAATTCTCGGGTGGGCCCCACACCCGGTCTTGCACTCTGGTGCGCGGCGCGAGCTGTGGGTCTGGAAGTCAGCCCAGGGGGCTGAGGGCCTGCAGAGAGGGCCTGGCGCTCTCACGGGGAGGGGCCCCGTGGCGGAGTAGGCAGGGCTCTTGGACCCACAAAAGCAAACTGGATCTAGGGCCCTTTTCCCTAAAAAAATAAAAATTAAAAAATGAACCATAGTTCCCTTTCTGGGGCTTTGAGAGGCTCCCATGGGGGAAATGATGAATCTTAAAATCTGTGTGTTCTGGGCCGGGGAGAATTTGCGGGAAAGGCCAAGCTGTAAACATGCGACTGATGACAGACTTTCCCGTTTCCCGTTATGTTCCCACGGAGTTCCCATCCACAGGCCCCTCCCCCCAGGCCGCTTTGCCATCCGAGCCCGGCTTGCAGCTGACCGTTCGCCGAAGCTGTCCCCTGGGGAACGGGGGTTGTTTGATAGTTTGGAAATCATGTGGGCCTGTCTCAGCAGGATGGGAGACGGGGCGCGGGCTGGGTCTGCTGTGCAGTGTGGGCCCCAGGGATGGACCCCGCAGAGTGACTTTGGTCCGCACAAGACGGGCTGCTGGGGGCAGCTCTCGGGGGCCGGGACGGACGGGCTGCTGGGGACAGCTCTCGGGGGCTGTGCACACAGGCAGACACTGACACACTGAAGGCTGTGCTTCAAGAGGCTGGGCTTTATTTTCCGGGCACTCTGCACCTGCATGAGTGTGGTTTCCATGACTGTGCATCTCTGACCTGCTCTTCAGGGAGCTCTCTTATATTATTAGACCATGAAGGCAGATGGGAAGTAACTTCTCAGTATTGTAATGAGGGATGACCCTCTTCCCGTGGCTCCGATTCACGCCCCCCCACACCTTCACGAGGTCCATGGCAGCTAACTTTGGCAGAGTAACTATTACCGGACTAAATAGTAGTAAGTTATCAATTAAATGAGCCAGCGATAAATGTACAAATGAAATGTGTGAAAATGTTTTAAAAGACCATAAATTAAGAATACAAAATTAGAACTCAATAGCTCTCTCCCTGTAGGACCCGTAGACCTTGAACAAATCATGTAACTTCACTGAAACAAAGTCCTCACCTACAAAGTCCTCGTCTACCCTGATTTCAAAGCAGTTTTGAAAATTACAGTGTTTGGCACGGTGCCTGGTGCACAGTCGGGACTCAGGCGCGTATTTTGTTTCGCTGCTTAGGTCCCAGCTAAGTTGTTGACTCTCCATCCCTGTGGTATTCCTCAGTGAATTTCCACCAGGCGTTATTCGGCTGTCAGGGAGATGCAGGGCTGTGCATCTAAAAACAGCCCCAGAACCGAAACCACCACTGTGATAAACGGCTGGAAGCCGACCCGTGGTCGTCTCGTGGCAGCGGCAACGGTCAGTGTTGCTCTGCGAACAGCGGTTCTCGTCAGACTTGGCGCCTGAGGGATTCCTGGTTGGGGCTACTTGGCCCGCACGGCAAGGACGCACTTGGGCTAAGAAGACAGGAGTCTTGGGAGGAGTAGCCGTCCGCAGCTTTCTCTTCGCGCCGTCCAGCCTCCCGTCCCCAGTGGGAGGTCAGAGCCCTGGCCCCATGGGTGCGTCACGGCACCTGCTGAGTTGCGTGCCCGGCACACAGTAGGAGCGCAGACGCCTCTGTCAGTCGCTGTCGGGCTCACGCTCTGCTGCTCGGCCGATGGATTCATAGGGAACGGCGGGAGCAGAAACCCACCAGATTCGTGATCCCGGTTCCGTTGACGGTTAGAGAGAAAAGCAGAGGCTCTCTACACACGCGTGGGCCCTGCGTCATCCCTGCACCGTTGCCGTCGGGGGCGGGATGAGGCGGGAGGCGACGGAAAAAGGACCTGGAGGGTCACGGTTTGCCTTCAGCAAGTGCTCAGTGACCCCCCAACAAGGTGGACCTTTCATTTGAGTCTTTGTGGGAACGATTCAGGGGGAGTTCTGGGGATACGATGAAGAGTGGTCCTTAGAGACCAGGGTCAGGCAGCGAGGACCAGCGTGCCCGAGCACTGACCACGGCTCCGCGACAGCACCAAGAAATCGGACCTGGCCTGGCTCTTCTGACAGATGCGCTTCTGAGCACTCCCGAGTAATAAAATGAGAATTGTGTTGTTATTCTCCAATTTCACAAATTCTAACATAGTTACTTAGGTATCGTGACACAGAAATAGGACAGTTAATGTGATGTAAAGGACAGAAGCTATGGGAACACCCATTTGAATTGATAGCTCTGCCATCAGCATGTGTTTTTGGGTTTTGGCCACTGAAGCCCTAAGGTCACGAAGGTGAGTATATGGAGAACGTCTGGTGTGGGAGGGCAGTGAGCCCGGGGGACAAGGGCTTTCAGACCAGTGATGTCTCGTGGAGAAAGAAAGGCAAGCACAGCACATAAATCCCATAACATTTTTTTTTTAAAGATTTTATTTATTTGACAGAGAGAAACACAGCGAGAGAGGGAACAGAAGCAGAGGGAATGGTAGCGGGAGAAGCAGGCTTCCCGCCGAGCAAGGAGCCCAATGCGGGGCTCCATCCCAGGACCCCGGGATCATGACCTGAGCCGAAGGCAACTGAGCCCCCCAGGTGCCCCTCCTGTAACATTTCTAACTTTGGGTCCTGGGAACATCAGAGAAGAAGCTAATGATTTCGCCTGTGGGAAGGACGGGTCAAGTCACGCACCACACTGAGACCTCGCACGCGACCCGCGCACCAACACACACCCACCGTAGCGGCTCCTGAAATGTTGCATCTCTTTCCAACAGCTTCTAAAACAGTTATGTAACTAGTGTTTCACCCCTAGATACTAAGAGGAGTGATAGTGCAGCATCGGAGTTTAGGGCGACGGGTCGGACGGCAGCTCATGGGCCTCGTCTCTGCGAGCCCACAGACCGCTGCTTCGGGGCGTCCCGAGAAGGAGGGGTACTGAGGTCACAGGGCCGGGACCCCTCCCCTTGCCGGGGGAGCTGTCGGCACGCGTTGGCCCTTTATTTTGCCCTGGACGTGCTCTCTTGCTGACGCAGGGGCGGGCGGTGCCTGAGGGCGGGAGCCCGAGGCTCGTGCTGCTGATGCTGGGTGCTCTGCGTCTCTGTCCCCTCGGGAGAAGCTCGCCCTCGCGCCCTCCGAGCAAGGCACGCTGCCCACAGAACAGACCCCGTCACTGACATCCTACAGCACAGTTTTGTTGCTTCACTTTAACTGTGGTGTTGATGACAAACATAAACTTGATTCGATTCTTTAATTGATACATTTTTCTATCGGCAAAACTTATTTGTGTACCTTGGATTGGAAGACGACATTATAATTTATCTCATTAAGATGAATAAAATTACGCTTTCATTTTATGGCTTTCCACTTTACAGCAGGGTTTTCAGGAATGTCCTCGGCAACAAATAGATGTGTTTGCTTATTGAATCATACCACACGTCTTTCCGTATTATCTGCATTGTTGCTTAGCTAAGAATTGTGTACTGTATTCCATAATATTAAATATGCTTCTAAATATCATTTTTAGTGGTTATGTATTATTCCATTGTGTTGGCCCACTGTGATTTATTGGATTAATCCCCTTTTAATGGAAATTTAAGCTGTTTCTAATCTTTTTACTAATATAAATTATACCTTCATGAATATATTCATAGCTTTATCTGTATTCTCATTCATGATTATTTCCTTAGGGCAAATTCTAGAAATCATAGAAATGCAATTGTTAATTCAAAGTGTGGTTGCTTTCTTTCTTTTTTTTAATTTTTCTCTGAACTTTTTTTATTTTTTAATTTTTTCAGTGTTCCAGGATTCATTGTATATGCACCACACATGTGGTTGCTTTCTTAATGAATTTTTGGGACACAGGAGTGATTTATATCATATATTTCCTTTCCATCTTGGAGGGGGACATGCATCTGGGTGAATACAGCCACTTTGCCAAATGTTTGGAAGATTTATTTATTATTATTATTATTATTATTATTATTATTATTATTATTTCACAGGTGTCTAGACAACCTATTTTCATTCGACTTTATACTAAGCACTAGGGATATAGAAAGTAATACAGCAGGGAGATTTTATAGGGAGAAATCAGTATATCAAGAAATATATAAAACAAGTACATACTTTTACAGATTTTTAGTGTCCAAAGGGAATGGCTGGTTTTATCAGGAAGCAGGTGGATTATAAAAAATGATTATAAGAGAGATGAATCTTGAACTTAGCGGTGAAGGGTACCCAAGTGTTACCTGGGCGGTGAGTAGTGTGGGGACTTTCCTGGCAGGTACAGCTGTGGCAAAGCTCAGGGGCAGGAACCAGTGGATCTGACTCATGAGGGTCACATCAGGTCAGTGACCAGACTCCAATTGTTCCCAACCCTGGTCACCTGCCTAATTTATTTAAGGTGAGCCTCTCCCTAGCCTGTCAGGGTCAGTAGTGTAGAAGCAAAGTCAAAGAAAGATGTGTTGTGGATTGTAAAACCTTGTGCTGGAAAAATGCTTTTGAATCTCAGTTAATTTATGTAGTTCTGGACGGGGTGTTGAGGTATTGGCGGGGTTGCCTGCAGAACAAACCAATGACAGTTCGTAATTGGTCTTAGTCCTAATAGCCGCTTTTTAAAAAGATTTTATTTATTTATCTGACAGAGAGAGAGATCACAAGCAGGCAGAGAGGCAGGCAGAGAGAGAGGGGGAAGCAGGCTCCCTGCTGAGCAGAGAGCCCGATGTGGGGCTCGATCCCAGGACCCTGAGATCATGACCTGAGCCGAAGGCAGAGGCCCCAACCCACTGAACCCCCCAGGCGCCCCTCAATAGTCATTTTTAATGGTGTCCTCCAACTCCGGAATGTCACGATCTGACACGCGCTAGACGCAGGCAGAGCAGGTGCACGGGGAGAGAAGGGCTGTGTTCTAGTTCCTGCCACCAAAGAGTGGAATAAGCTTGGATGAAACACTTAATCCTTAGGGCTCTCAATGTATTTACACACAGAAGTGAAACAGAAACGTGACCTCTTTGAGCCCTGCAGGTCTGTGACTGAGCAGGGGCATGAGGCATGGTCCTTGGTTGGGTGCGATGAGCTAAACTCTCGAGACTGCGCTCTCCGGGTCCCACCTGCATAGTCCCGAGCATGGTCAGTACTCACTTTCGTCTCTCGTTGTCGGCTGAAGGAATAATTACCAGCAAGAATAAGTGAATTCCGGGACAAGTAAATCCTTATGCTAACGTGAAGAAAGCAGAAAAAGATCCTCATACCATTGTATTTGCTTCTAGTGCTGTCAGTATCTTGATGAATCTTTAAAATTCGGGCTTTAATAAAATTCAGGTTTTAATAAAAATGATATATTTCTTTAGTCAAACCATGCGTTCATTGAAGAAAAAAGATCCCTGTGTATCTGTGTTTAGGGAAGAAAAGCCCCATCTTTCTCTCTCCCAAGTCACTGGTCCAGCCGTCCTGTGTCTGTATTTTGTGCACATGGGGTTTTAACGTTGGATAAGTGTATCACGTGTTGAAGATTCATTTGACAACAAGAAGCTTAAGACCATAAAAACGCCTCAGTCTTTCATTTGATTTAGTGCACACCTTTCCGTCTTCTCAGAGGAGATCTGTGGATGCGGAAACGGCCTTCACATTGAAGAGCCCATGACCGCTACGCAGAAGTGACGTCTTCCTCTTCACACTGGGAAAAAGAACATACAGAAAATTAACAGCTGTGAAGAACTAAACTTTACTTACCACAGGGAATCAATTTTAACTACAGAAATTTGCAAAACAAGCAACAAAAGCAAAAACAAACAAGCGGGTCTGCATCAAACGAAAAAGCTTCCGTACAGATTAGGAAACCTCCACCTAATAATGAGGCAACCTGCAGAGTGGGAGAGATATGTAAAACCATCTCTCTGATAAAGGGTTAATACCCAGGATATATAAAGAGTTTAGACAACTCCACAGCGAAGGAACCAAACAGTCCTATTTGAACAATGAGCCGGGATCTAAAGAGACATTTTCTTCCAAAGAAGACATACAGATGCCGGGAGACCCATGGAAGGGTGTTCAGCATCACTCTTCCTCAGGGAAACGCCAATGAGAATCTCCGTGAGACCCCACCCCACACCTGTCCAAATGGCTGGAGTCGACAACCCTGGACGAGACAGGTGTCGGCGAGGCTGCGGAGAAAGGGGGGCCTCCTGCACTGTTGGTGGGGACGCGGGCTGGGGCAGCCGCTCTGGACAGCAGTGTGCAGGGCCCTCAAAATGTAAACATAGGGCTACCCTCTGACCCAGCAATTGTATTTCCGAGTATTTATCCAAGCAAATGAAAACACTAACTTTTGAAAAGATGTCTGCACCCCATGTTCAGTGCAGCATTATTACGACAGGAAAGATCCAAACACCACCCGTGTCTATTGTCAGATGAGTGGATAAGGGTGTTGCTTTCTCTGCATGTGTAATATATGTAAGTAGGTATACAGTATATATGGAATATTACTGCACCACAAAAAGGAGGAAATCCTGCCACTGTGACAATGTGGATGGACCTGGAGGACATTACATATTAGGTGAGTGGCCCAAGTCGAGAATGAGCAGCGCCACATGGTGTCACTTGTACGTGGACTCGAAGACAGACTCCCAGACAGAGAGTACGTAGTGGTTGCCAGGGGCTGGGGGAGGAAATGGGGAGACTTGGTCAGAGGGGACCAACTTCAGATCTGAGATGACCAGGTCCTCGAGGTCTCGTGCACAGCATAGCGATTGTGGCTTATAATACGGTATTACATACTTGAAAGTTGCTAAGAAAGCAGATATTTTTTAAATCTTTCTCCTGATTTTTTCATTTTTTAAAAATTCAATTAACACATAATGTATGATTGGTTTCAGAGGTAGAGGTCAGTGGTTCATCAGTTTTATATAACACCCAGTGCTCATTATCAGGTGCCCTCCTTAATGCCCATCCCCCAGTTACCCCATCGCCACCCCCTCCCCTCCAGCGACCCTCAGTTTGTTTCCTATGATTAAGAGTCTCTTATGGTTTGTCTTCCTCTCTGATTTCGTCTCATCTTATTTTTTCCTCTCTTCCCCTATGATCCTCTGCCTTGTCTTTCAAATTCCTCATATCAGAGAGATCATGTGATAACTGTCTTTCTCTGACTGACTTCGCTCAGCGTTATACCCTCTAGTTCCATCCACGTTGTTGCAAATGGCAAGATTTCAATTTTTTGATGGCTGCGTAATATTCGATTGTATATATGGATCACATCTTCTGTATCCATTCGTCTGTTGATGGGCATCTCGGCTCCTTCCACAGGGAGTGGAGGGCCCTGTGGACATTGCTGCTATGAACACTGGGGTGCACGTGCCCCTTCGCATCACCACATCTGTATCTTTGGGGTAAATACCCAGTAGTGTGATTGCTGGGTCATAGGGTAGCTCTATTTTCAACTTTTTGAGGAACCTCCATACTGTTCTCCAGAGTGGCTGCACCAGCTTGCATTCCCACCAACAGTGTAGGAGGGTTCCCCCTTTCTCCACATCCTGGCCAACATCTGTCGTTTCCTGACTCGCTAATTTTAGCCGTTCTGACTGGTGTGAGGTGGATAAGAGTTCTTTATCAGATATGTCTTTTGCAAATATTTTCTCCCAGTGTGTTTCTTGTTTTATTCCTTGTGTTACTCTCTTAACAGTGTCTTTCACAGAATAGGATGTTCTGGAGGACGTTCTTGGGGCTTAGGGTGTCTTAAAGCTGAGCCCTGCAAGTCCGTTCAGAATTCGGTGTGCGGTTGTCTAGGGAGCGAGTCCGTTGACTGTGTGGGAAGCGGTCAGGGGATTTTGGGTTTGGAGCCAGGGGACCCGAAAGATGCTCTGTGCCCCGGGGCAGGACGTGGCCTTGCCGAGCTCTCTCTGTAGTGTTGGGACAGTAGCAGTACCCAGCCCAGAGTGTCGTCAGGGTTACGTGTGACTGTTTGTGGAAAGGTCCCATCATGATGCCCAACACAGAGTAATGGTTCAAATATATAGAAACAGAAAGTGTTTTCCCAGTTGACCCCCAGACTGTGACAGCTGAGCAGCGCTGACTCGGCAGCCCCAGTGGGCACACACGTGGTCTCAGGTCTGGGGTCTGAGCCGCACACCTCTGTTCCCTCGTATACGGCAACTGCAGGTTCTTAATCGGTTTTTCCCGTCCTCGTGGCCTTGATGTGGTTCCTCATCCTTTAGAATCTGCCCAGACGGCTTCAGGCCAGGTGCCCAAGAACTGCCGGCGCAGGGTCCCAGCCCTCCTGACCCCAGGGGCAGGCGGCCACGCACCGACTGCGAGCAGCCCGCGGGGCCCGGGCAGAGCACCGCACAGAGCCGGCACCGGGGAGCAGAGCACCGTGCAGACCTGCGCGGCTCCCAGCCGTCCGTGTCGTCCCCCTTGGGTGAGACCACAGTGCAGCACCTGCTTGTCACGAGACCCACGGCCCGGCACAGACGGGAGCACCCTTCCCAAGCTGGCCCCGCACTCTGGCTGCAGGAAGGGGTCCGAGGCACAGGAGAAGTTCTGCTTCTCTCACTCTTTTCCTTGACCTGCCCTGGGAGGAACCCGAGAGGGAGGCTTCGGACAGGCTCGGGGTGGGCACCGGTTCCCCCGGGCCCATCGAGCTTCCATTTCCTTTTGTAAATGTGCAGTCAGTCAGCACGCAGGGTGATGTTAGTTCCCGGGGAAGAGGTCAGCGAAGGATACCCTGTGCTCGGTCCGTCACGTGCCCCCCCCCCCCAGTTACACCGGCCCCCCACCCGCCTCCGTTTCATTCTTCCGTCTCCGTCTCCAGAGTCCAGACTGTGCACTGTACAAAAGAAAGCACATGATTCTTTGGGTGTAACATAACATTTTAATTTATAGAGTGCAAGTTACTTTAAAATAAAATATAAATGTTATTTCCTTTGCTTTACTGAAAACATGAGTTACTTCCGTGGCTGCAAAAGGCAGTTTACTTTACCCTGATGCTGTTTTGTTTTTTTCTTATTTCTAGTTTTCTGTTAGCCATTTTTTTAACTCCATGACAGTGATGATGCTGATAAAATTCTTATTCAATTTTTTTTTTTTAGTAACGAATTCCCTTTTTACCTAATAACCATCTTGAAAATGCCCACCGTGGTCTTCTCATTCTGATTCTGGGACTCTTTCCACGAAAATAAGTAAGAGTTTAGCAAAAGCTTCCAAACCGACTTTTTGTGCAACTTTATTTCTACAAGCAAACAACTGGAAATGCCCTTAAGTCTGGTGGGAAGTGGTGCTGTTAAAGTGTGTGTGTCCCGTGCGATGAGACTGACACGGCCCATCGGGGTCATGCGCCATGACCTCTCCAACCACGCGGAGCGCGACCCAGTGCTCGCCTGTGTGCAGGGTCACCCTCCGATGAAGTCACCCTCCGATGAAGCACAGAGATGTGAAGGGTGGTTATCTCTAAAATAGAACTCCAGGAGAGTTCTTTCTCATTTTTCATATATTCTAAACTTTCTAGAACTCGTTTGTGGCTTTTTTGGTAACAGGCAATATAATTTAAAGTCTGCTGTTGCCTAGTCCTCAGACCAACGGGCGAGACGACGCGCACGGTGAATTTTCTGGCTTTTTCAGTTAAAGTAGTTAAGTGCACCTTCCCTGGGACAATGGTTTCATGGTTGCTAGGGGTCATTTTCTAAATTGCTTCAGAGAAACCAATTAAAATGACTATCCGTAGAATGGGGCTCAGTACCAGAAGACGGTGCCCATCGAGGTGCTGTGCTCTCCATCAGCACGAAGAAGGGATTTGCTCTGGGAAGAAATGACAGCTCTCAGACAAATGAAGGATCCTCAGCTCACCCGTTTTTTGGTATCTGTTCATTTCACCCCTTTTATCCAAAAATGTCTTCTCTGCCCGTCTTTCTTCTTGACCTTCCTGGTTTCCATTAATCTCTGTTTGCCTGCATATCTCCCTGAGCCAAATTCCCAGGACTTAATGACCTGCAAATGGCTTTATTTATCTCGCTTTTGGTGTTTTGCCAAAATGTTGCTACAGTTATATATAGTGCTGACTCTGCCAGATGAGACAGTTTCCACCTGAAATTTAATCATGAGAACTTATATTTTCGAAGTAGATGTTTGTTCTGTTTCATCAGTCACATTCTCCATGTGTGGTTTTCATAGTGGAGTAGGAGTAGAATAGACGAGAAAAGTATTGTTAGTTGAGATTTCTTGGTATCTGCCATCTGAACCATGTGTCTCAGCCTTCGTAGTTGGAAAACAGTTTATACATTTATTTTTAAACAATGTTTCATGATTTATTTTTCTCAGTGCTTTCAATCACATTTAGGAAAGACACTAACAAATGAACATAACATTGTGCCTTTAGAGTAGCTTTAAGAAGATGCTTGGAAAGAACATGCTTGTAAGTGGAAATTGTCCTGGAAACGGTGCAGGAGGCACTTGGGCTTTGCAGCGTCCGTGTTTGGTGCCTCGCAGCACAGGGGAGTGGAAGCCGCCTGTCCGGTCACACGGACAGTGAGACACAGCTTTCTGAGGACATAGCTCAGCCGATTCCTACAAAAAATACTACTTTTTTAAATGGAAAAGATAACTAGGACACAGGGACTGTTTTAAAGAAGTGAGACACTATAAAGGCACCTTAATTACTCCCGTTTTTTACTTGTCTCCCCGTAGTTTTCTTTCCTAGTGTGCCAACAAACACTACAGGTAGAAGTCAGAATCAAAAAGGCTTGAGCTCGGGGCTCACGAGGGGCTTCACTAGCATCTGCTGTGAGAGCTGGGCTCTCACCCCGTTTCCTCTTTTCTCACATGGAGGAAATCACCCATACGGGAGGCTGGGCCTGTGAGTGCAGGAGCTCGGGGACCAGCGCTGGCCTTGGTCTCCCTGCGATGAAGGCGCACGGGACCCCGGCTGCGTTCATGCACGTGAGGGGCTGTGCGCCATCCCGCTCAGTCCTGCACCAATGGGACCGTGTCTGTGAGGCGTGGAGAGATGGAGCCCCAGTCGGTCCATCACAGGGAATGTCGTCTGCCCGCTGCGCCACCTCTCTGTGTCTCCAGGCTCCTGTCACCTTTATGGTGGACTTAGGGTGTTGTAGACAATGTGGGGAAAGTGCCCTGATTGGCACAAATGCATTCTGAAGGAAAACCACTCATTCTCCAGTATGGCGGGAACATTGAATGCTCACAGGATGGGGCCTTATGTTTAAATTAACCCATAGCAACTGTTGAGACAGTTATAAGCCCAGCAAATTATTTTTAGAAAGAAAAGCGCAGGCTCTATAGTGTGGACTAGTAGCCTGACACATTGTTTGGCTATTTTTGGGTTCGGTGTGCACACGTGTTGGTTGCTTGTTGGCTTCTTTGCAGAAAATCATGTAAGGTTTCCAACACAAAGACCAAGATGCAGAAAATTCTAGCCATTTGTGCATTCGAGTTGCTGAATTAAAACAGAAATAAGAAACTTCCAAGGAAAAGAAATTGCTTTGAATCTGTTCTCCCTTTGACCTTGATCTAGAGCTGCTCTGGCTTTGCTCTGGGGCCAGTGACGCCCACGCTTCACCAGGGTCCTGCACACGAGTCCTGCCCATTCCCGGCCTTATGGAAACCCGTTCCTGGACTTCAGTGTGTTTTTGTCTTAGTAACTGGTATTAGGAGCAAAAGGGTTGCTGGCAAGCACCTAAGGATTGGAGGAGATGAACGGAACAGTATGCTTGTCATCGAATTGCTAAAACTGGAAGTATCTACTTTTAATGAATCGGAGAAATAAACATCCTAAGTTTATTATGACAAGTGATGACTGTGGTTTGAGACGTGGCTTTGCCGCCTGAATCCTGCTCTTGGTCTCGGGCCCAGCCCGTCTGTCTGCAAGCTCATCCCCTCCGCACCCTCGGAGCTCCGGTGCACACGGGCGGCACCAAACGGACGGACGTCGGTGCCGCGCTGCCTTGTCCCTGTGGACGTCCGGTCGGGCGCCGCTCGGGTACCGGCCTCTGCCCCTCGGTTCCCGGCGTTTGCCTAGACACGTGTTCGCCTGGCTGCCGCCGCCGCCTTGGACACAGACGGCCAGCTCTCCCTCAGGCAGCATTCGGTTTGTTTAATCGACTGATTTGCCAGAGAGCGAGCGAGCACAAGCAGGGGAGCGGCAGGCAGAGGGGGAGGCAGGCCCCCCGCTGAGCAGGGGGCCCGACGACGCGGGGCTGGATCCCAGGACCCCGAGGG
>JAQQSY010001914.1:0-14032 GCA_028646535.1 Procyon lotor
CTGTGTTGTTAAATTTTAATTCCTGTGAGAGAATTAAATTATTAAGTCATATCACATATTATTAAATATTGTTTCTCCAATTGTGCATCTTATTTTTTATTTTTTAAAATATTTTATTTATTTATTTGACAGAGAGAGAGATCACAAGTAGGCAGAGAGATAGGCAGAGAGAAAGGAGGAAACAGGCTCCCTGCGGAGCAGAAAGCCTGATATGGGGCTAGATCCCAGGACCCTGAGATCATGACCTGAGTTGAAGGCAGAGGCTTTAACCCACTGAGCCACCCAGGTGCCCCTGTGCATCTTATTTTTATCAAGAATCAGGATTGGGTGCCTGGGTGGCTCAGTGGGTTGAAGCCTCTGCCTTCGGCTCAGGTCATGGTCTCAGGATCCTGGGATCGAGCCCCATATCAGGCTTTCTGCTCCGCAGGGAGCCTGTTTCCTCCTTTCTCTCTGCCTGTCTCTCTGCCTATGTGATCTCTCTCTCTGTCAAATAAATAAATAAAATCTTTAAAAAAAAAAAAAAAGAATCAGGATTAAAAAAATCGTGACTATCCCAAGAATTTTCAGGAAGAAATTTCTAAGTGGAAACTTCAGCTACCACATATTAAGTACCCAAGAATATTATTTGCTTTTTCTTCTTATTCTTTATTTCTTTTGTTTTCTTTCTTCATCATTATTTTCATATTTATTATGTACCAAAAGTGATAAAAAGCATCACAGGAATCAGGTAGGCCTGGTTCCCTAAAATTGTTCTGCTACCAAATAATAATACAAGTAATCTAACATTGAAATGCTGTGAGCATTAAGTGAAATTATAATTGTGACTGATCTATCTGCACAATAAATTCAATCACAGCAATCAGTAGGCATGTCTATGCTTTGTAAATATAGCAGACAAACAGATACAAGTGTTAGTAAATTAAGGAGAATATGTGGGCATAAAGCATTTCTCCTTTTTAAAATGTGCTGGGAGTAAGGAATGGACATAGAAATTATGACAGAGCACAGTTTCACCGCAGGGATTCCCATGATTCAAGTAGTCATACTGGCTTTGAAGCCATTTCTTTTGATAATATGAGCAAAATTTAAGAAACAAGCTCATATTACCAGGGAAAAAAGCCTTCCAGATATATATTATATTCTGTATTCAAAGTGAAGACACCCCGATTTCGTATGATTTCTAAGGTTGCACTGTTTTAAGTGATACGTGATGTTCAAAAAAACAAAAAACCTAAAGAGGCATAACCGAGATGCTAAAACATTTAGAAAAAAATTCGATCTTTCTAATTATAATCTTAGGCAGAAAGCAGGAATTGTACTTCATTTTCAGCTACAAGGTTCAATATACAAAATAAAAGTTGTTTTCCCACATTTGTCACAAGAATGCAATGAACTAACACTCAGCCTTCCCCTGGGAAGGCTGATCTTTCTAAGTAATAGAAGCCGCATGGGATTCCCATTGTTTTGTATAGAAACAGAGGCATCATTAGCTTCAAAACATTTAATGAGCACCTCTTGGCGCAAGTTATTATGCTTATTCCTTACCCTGTCCACCTCCTTCAAAAAAAAAAAAAAAAGAAAGAAAGAAAGAAAGCCAAGAGCTTATTTGGCAAAAGTAGAATGATTTTTTTGAAAATCAAAAAGAGTTTTTTGAAAAAAAAAAAAAATATATATATATATATAAAGAAATATACTTTGAGTTATCTGTTTCCATCTCCACTATTTCTTTTTCCTGTGGCACAGCTATTCTTTGTTTCTGTCCTATTCCAGGGGAACAAGCTGATCCAGACATATTTAATGAGGCGAATGTATTCTGCAGGCCACCGGATTTGCAGCTGAATAGCTTACTCTGCAGCAGAGACAAGATCTGTCACCTCACGGGCCCTGAAATGTATAGAAGGCCACAGATAATTTCTACAGGATTGACCCCTCAGGGGTTGAATAGATAAGTTTCTATTTTAGCTGGTCTGAAATGAAAAAAATGGGGTGTTCTCAGCTCTTTTGCTACCCTTTTCTTTATAACCCAACTCATATAGTGAGTTTTGGATATTTGTCTGTAATAAACAGTTGTTACACATTTCAGCAATATCTTATAGAATTAGGGAGATAACAAGGAACTCAGCTGAAACTTATTTCACTGCATTCTTCTAAGAAAGTGGAATTATTCCATAGCAGTTCAATCCTGTTCTCCTGGGCTTAGGTTAAAGATGTGGCTTATGAGACAATTTTTTTTAAGCACAATGAGGGTAATTTTAGATGTTGAAAATGAGGTAACAATGTACTTCAGATATAAATTTGATTTTGGGTTTATTCTTTTTCAATCGCTTTATAATATGTCCAAATTTGCTTTAGTTTGAATCTTCTCTCATAGACTTTAATAAAAAAAATAAGAAACTAATAAAACTTCAGTGTTTTCACATTTCAATAAAATTAGTATTTGGTTCAGTGTAGAATTTTGGTTGTTAGTTTATTTCTTTCTCCAATCCAAGACTCTATTTATTTATTCAACAAATACTTTACACACATTTGGTCCACATAGACTTTTCTTTAAGGAATGTTTTCTCTTTATATTTCATATGGGGTTAGACATGCATCTTCCAGTTCTAGAAAAGAGAAATAAAAAAGTATACAAAACAAAGAAAAAAACAAAACTAAAATCCCAAATACATATGACTATGCAATTATTCATTGCTGTAGAAATCACGAGTTTTCTAAAATATTCCTACCAAAAGATATAGGGCAAATTTTCTCTAGAGGTCTCTGAAAGTATATAGGAATCTCAAAGATCTGGAATGATTTCAGATTAGGTGAACTCTTATGACACCTCTTTGACTTAACATTCTCATACTGTATAACAGAAAACTCAACCACCTTTTCTTGGTATTATCAATTTTTGAAGACTGTTTTGAAGGATAAATTAATTATGTGTATTGAAGATTTAACCAATTTAGTGGAACAGATTTTGTGATACATCAAACTAAGTCAACACTTTCACTTCATTTTGTAGTTTGTATTCACTGACTTCCCTAATCTTACAACCTTTTGCTTCACATTTGCCTACAATGTCTACACTGTGACCATAAAAACTTTGCTAAAGGGGCGCCTGGGTGGCTCAGTCATTAAGCATCTGCCTTCGGCTCTGGTCATGATCCCAGTGTCCTGGGATCAAGCCCCGCATCGGGCTCCTTGCTCTGCAGGAAGCCTGCTTCTCCTGCTACCATTCCCTCTGCTTGTGTTCCCTCTCTCACTGTGTTTCTCTCTGTCAAATAAATAAAATCTTTAAAAAAAAAAAAAAAACAACTTTGCTAAAGAAGCTCAGTGTTCCCAGGTGTAAGCATTATATCCACAAAAGCTAGCAAATAAAGAACAAACAAAAACCCATGAATTGTGTTTAAGTCAATATGATACTCTTTCTACAAATATTGGACCTGGTAGTTTATAGATCTACAAGTCACAAGTACTATTTCTAAATTCATAATGAACTCCCAACTAGCAGTAAGTAGAGATAGGAGGATAGTGGTCACAGGAAAATTTAAAAAAAAAAAATTATAAAAACACGTAGATCAGCCTGGCCCTCCCTTTCTACTTGTACCTTGAGTGAAATCAGTGTAACCACTGTGCTGCCAGGAAAATTCACAGCCCTCAAGGTGATTGTTCCATCAATTTATCCCTAGCAATTCTATTTTACCAAAGAAAATCTCTCAATTTCTTTTGGCCTTGAGCCAGAGGCTTGGATTTAATTCTTATTTCCATCTCATCACTAACTTTGGGCCTAATCAACTTTATTAGTCAATCTATTCCTATTTGCTCATCTCTGAGGATAATAATGTATTTTCTTCCATCAATAGTGTTATTATGGAGATCAAATAGAGACTACGTAGAAAGATAGTAATTCAGACAAAGAGCATAAATGACGTTGCAAAGTGAAGTGCTAAGAAAATACTGGCAAAACCAACTGAGGAAAAAAAAAAGATTCTTTGCATATTTACCTGTTCTGTAATATATTTTTTGACAGAAGGGACTGCGTCTAGCGTTTTTCTGTATCAACAGTGACTTATAGATGGTAAGCATTCAATACACTTATGTTGGTTGAATGTTGCTGACCTCTTCTTTGAACTCATCTTCAATCATATTTCTTCTTTTCTTATTGCAATCACTACACTAGCTTTTCTGCTATTGTTCAGATATACCAAACTAATCCCCATTTTAAGATCATTATATTTTTTTTATTCTGTGAGCTGAAATTATTCTTCCCCCATATATCCAAAAGAATTGTCCTTCTCATCATTCAATTCTTCGCTCAAATATCATGCCTCAGGACAACCTCACCTGAAATCCAATATTTAACACAATGCACTGCTTTAACACTCTTTACCTTCTGCACAATGTTTATAGCCACGTATTATTTTAATAATTTTTTTTTCTATATCTCCCATGAAAAGATAAACTCCATGAGCAGAAGGACCTAGTCTATATTATTGTCTTGTATCTCTGACTATATTTGCTGATTAATATTGTGGCCAACAAACATATGAAAAGATATTTAATATTATTAATGATCTGGGAAATAAAAACCAAGATCATAATGCAATATCATATTATACACAATCAATTGGGAAAAAATAAAAATTATGGTAATATCAAGTACTGGAGAGGATGTTGACCACATGATTGCTATGGTTTCCATGTGACTGGAATCAAAATGTTTGCAAACAAAAAAAAAAAAAAAAAATGTTTGCAAACATTTTGAAAAACAGTTTGACATTATCATATAACAGTAGACATCACATAAAATGTGACAAAGACATCATATTCAATTATATATTAAAGAGGAGACATAGACAAGAATGTTCTTGGAAAAACACAAAAAAATCCAATAATCCATCAGTGTGAGATAGGATTAGCAATGACTTATTTACATGAAAACATTACACAGAGTTCTAACTGAATGAATGGTAAATCGTTCAGTTTCATCAATATGCTTAAGCTGTAAGTCTGTTTTTTTCACTTCTTTACTACTTCTGAGTTCTGCGTTCAATAAATAATCAAGATCTGTCCATTGAGCCTTCTCCACAGGTCGTGAATCCTTTCATGGTTCTTCACTTTGAATGTCATTAGTGTAATTCATCCCATCATAATCCTGTTCATGAATTAGTGGAAAAAATTCCTCCCAGATTTCCTCCTTTATCACACTTCATCTCCTTTACCATGAAGCTCAAATTTGATAGTTCACCTTTTTTGTTCTGTTTAACTGTCTAGTTATTTGCCCCTTCCCCATTGGTAATCCAGATTTACCGAAAAATTCAATTACATAAGTTTGCCATTCCAGAATATTTTTTAAGTTCTGGCCATTAAAATTGTTTTTTCTACTTCAAATACACCAACAATGAATCATTATCTCTGCCAAGTCTGGCTCCCATAAATTTTAGGTCTCAACCTAGCATCTCACTCATTGTAGCTCTGAGTTATTTTATATCCCTCTAAAGAAGAGATTCTTATCTTTCTTTTTTGTATCAAACTGTCCTTCCTCCATGAGACCACCTTGCACATATTACCTTGCTGTTTGGCTATAGTCTTCACTAATCCAAAACCTTAATAAATGCTTAATGAAGCTTAATGTATTAGATTAATCACAGGAAAAGTCTCCTGTTTGTGATTGTATTCTCAATTTTTTGCATGGTGACTAGTCTGTAGTTTTTCTTCTATATATTTGTATAACCAGTGAACAAAGCAAAGGAGAAGTTTGAATCACAAACAATGTAAAAACTATTGACTTTGCCTGTGGGTAAAGACAAAGGTGTTTCCAATAAACTGAAGTGCCTAAACATCTTTAATAATTTATATTAAACCCTACCTGTTTGGAATGCTTATACTACTTCCATTTCTAGTTGACGCATATTACATAGTGTTTTTGTTATTTAAATGTATTGATGTAATTTGGACTAATTTACAAATTTTCAGGGAATCCTGGAAAATTGGGGAAGTAGAAAAGCCTCTTGACAGTGTTCCATGATACTAACTAAATGAGATAATTGATCAAATGTTTATATGCAGCTGTTTTATGAATATATGAAAATGTACTTAGTAAATAGTAAAATATCATGTAAAATAAAGATATATTTATTCCAAGCATATCCCATACTAAATATACTCTGTACTATGGCTTATTTCTCATCTTTGTAAAACTTATGATCTAATTGTGGACACAAGCATTGTAACCATAGAGCAAATGTGTGATATATAGGAAATGCTGGCTAGAAAAATATTTAAGCTGGGGGAAAGTCTAGGGTTGGCTAGAAAATAAAGGCTTTAAGAAGAATTTAATATCTTGTGAGCTTTAAACTATAACATGAAGAAGGTGTGGTTTGGATACACAGAAATAGAGATGATTAATTGCAATTCAAGTGGCAGGGGAGTATTTCATTAAGCAAATGCAAAAAAAAGGACTTAGAATATCCTAGGTCACAATTATCCTGTTAAGTATTTCAGGGAAATGGCTGACAAAAATGCTATCAGTCTCCCTTTGGGTTGAGTACCAAATAAGAGGCAAATGGAGAGCATTTGTAAATTACACAGTTACCTGCGGTTCTCTGTATGCCCAAGATCACAGATAGCAGCTGCTTTAAAGCACAACTTGATCAGTATTTTCCAGGGATCTAATTCAATAAATCATAGTCAATCTTTGTCACTGTGTATTTGGAATGTGTATTTTATACTGAATTTGAAGATATTTAGTAATATCTATTAAAATGTAAAAATGGACATATGAATTATTTTCTCACAATAGCAGAAAGGCTATCGTGGTCTGTAAGAATAAGGGGAAGTTTCTGCTGAATCACTAGTGTTGATGTGCAATAGGTGATCAGTCAGCTTTTGTTAAATGAATGGATGTAATAATATATATATATATTTTAGATTTTATTTATTTATTTGGCACAGAGAGAGATCACAAGTAGGAGATAGAGAGAGAGGAAGAAGCTGCTGAGCAGAGAGTCTGATGCAGGGCTCCATCCCAGGACCCTGAGATCATGACCAGAGCCAAAATCAGAGGCTTTAACCCATTGAGCCACCCAGGTGCCCCATGGATGTAATAATATATTTAATTAACAATAGTATTCACTATTGTGAGTCAATGGGGATATATACATTTGGGCCTCAGTAAAAAGAATTTTATATAGGAACTCATTTCCATAATTTGATTACCATTTAATCTTGTGTGCTAAGACTTCAGTGATATGGTGGAGAAAATAGGAAGAATTCAGAAATGCCCGGGGATGAAGAGGGGAGGGTGGGGGGCAAAGTAAGCAACCCACTGGAGCTATTTCTTAAGGGGTATCTGACTGTCTAGAAAATAACCCAAGGGTCACAGAAAACATAGAACTGTGTGAAACAATAGGCCAAAGAAACCCAATTTGGATCCCATACACTGTGACTCAGGTATACATGACAGGAAATGTAGCATTAACTGAGAACTAAAATGTATTTATATCACTAGCCTAACCGATGATTGTTAGATGCTCTGCGAAGTCTATCCCTCAGGATGGTGAGGAAGGAAACACAAATGATGTTTAAATTGGGGGAGAGACCTAAGAATTAACTAAAGACTTAAGTAGTAAAACAGAGGTGGGCTAAGCTGTTAGGAAGATGTATGCCAGAAACACTGGCTATCAGATCAAGATTAATAAAGGTAAAAGTGACTAGAACTTAGTTGGGAGATCTATTTTACATGGACTCATTAAGATTAGTTCAGATTCTGCATTGGGTTACGGATGCACTTGAAATTTGTGAGATAAAAAAGCTAGGGAAAACACTTTATTTTTCTGTTAAATTAAAAGTAAACTGATCTCCAACAGAATAGTGCCCCTGCTAAGTTGTAATATCACTGTTATTTACACAGGATATAATGTATAAAGTTTTATGCCTGTAGATGAAGTGCTATGTAGAAAGCTGGAGAGCTTTTCTGTAGCTTTTCCAACATTGGAAATATTTACATTAATTAATTAATTTTCATTCATTCATTCCAAAATTTTATATGGGCAATTATTACATATCTAAATTGAAATTTTATAGATATATGTCTATTCCATTAATAAAAAGATGTTTATGTGTTTTTCATTGAGCAACTGGCCCAAGATACTTGCTTATACTATGAAAGTAGGTTAGAAAAAGTGTTACCAGTGAACTTTAGTTACAGAAAAAAAGCAGTAGGGATAATAGTCTCAGAGAAAGTATCCAGAAAGTAAGACCAAGCTATGGGGTTTGAATAAAGATATCAGAGAAGGATATACATGTCATTTCAAGACGAGAAGCCTGGATAGGAAAGAGGTCAGAGCGAACAAACAAGAAGAGAGGCAGATTTAAATATTTTAAAGATATTGAATAGGAAATATTAGGCACAATCAAGAAAATCATATAGCAATATTATGAGTATGATTAACTGCAGGTTTAGGAAAATAAAACAAAAGCAAAACAAAACAAAATGAGAGCTTCAGTTAACTTGACTTGCACGTGGGTGCATGCACGTGTGTGTGTGTGTGTGTGTGTGTGTATGTGTGTGTTGGGGTATATCTTTATTATAAATGTATTAGAAGCAATTGAAGAAAAAAATTAATAACATGAGTGTAGGAAAGGGAAGACTTTAATAAGTAGACCAAAGTTAGAATTAATAAAGGAAAATATGGCAGATTTGACAACATAAAAGTAAAAATCCTTTTTCTGTAAATTTTTCTAAAACAGAGTATTGCAGATATATGGGAGAAATAGAAATAAAATGAAAGCAAAGATGGAAGGATAGGTGGAGATTCATTTGAGATGTGTAATGTAAACTAGAATCTAGGATCTGAGAAGTGTGACCAGAATTGAGGCTCTGATCTCAAAGTGTGCTAGCCAAATGGGTGGATGGAAATTGATTCTATAGGAGATCAAAAAGACCAATTCTATAGCATGGCACAAACAGAAACAATGCAAGTATCTGTGAACTGTCTATCCTAAGCACCAGAGGGCAGACACTTTTGATACTGAAATAACATATTGAAGAATGACACTGGTGGGCAAATATACACCAATTATAGGTGAGGTATGTCAATTGACCTCAGCATAGAGATATTTGGTAGCCATTGTCTTGCCCTTATCATCATCCTTTATGTGGAAAAACAAAAGCAGTAGGGTTAGTCTCTATTGCCAATAAATTATACGCAGGTGCTCACACTGGTATATGCAGAATAAACAGATGAGCAGGTCTTCCAGAAAATTATGACATTACTAAAAAAAGATAATCCCTCAGATGGGATGCTATCCTAGGCTTCGTCCAGGCTTTTAGGGCTGTATTTCCACATTGTATTAGCTCCAAAAATTTGCTGAGTGCTTTGTGGTTAAATCTGGGGGTGTAATGACAGGTAGTGAGAGTAGACAAGTCAGAACCATTTGAGAAACACTCAAAAACAGGTAAGGGGCACCTGGGTGGCTCAGTGGGTTAACCTGCCTTCGGCTCAGGACATGATATCAGGGTCTTGGGATTGAGCCTGCTTCCTCCCCCCTCTGCCTGCCTCTCTGCCTACTTGTGATCTCTCTCTGTCAAATAAATAAACAAGATCTTTAAAAAAAAATAACAGGTAAGAAAGTTTCCTGTTTCTTCATTAATAGAGTTCACAAGGCTCCTCATATCTTCATGTGCATCATCAATTTCTAAGAGTAAAATATCCTACCTAGTGTACACTAAACTTAATTGACCATAAACTTATTTTTCTTCATAGACCATCTTGCAGAACTGTCATTTTATGCAGCACATTTTGGAAAATGCTAGGTTAAGAAATTAACTAAATTCTTCATAGTTTGTTAAAGTGTGATTTGAAGAAAGATAAATGTCAAAACATGTTCACACAGGAATATAGAAATAAGCAAAAGTCTTAGCAAAGCAGTTTGGTTCAGTCAGTCAATTTACATCAATTTGATTGTTTATTAAGTTCATTATTCTGTAGTACACTTCTGTGCTATGCATTGTAATGACAGAAAGAGTCAGATATCACTTATCCTTTCAAAACGTTTAATTAATAATAAAATTAAGAATAGATATTTTTGTTATTTTTTTGTTATCTAGGTAGCTTTACTTTTTTTAAAGATTTTATTTATTTATTTGACGGAGAGAGCACAAGCAGGGAGAGAGGCAAACAGAGAGAGAAGCAGGTTCCCCGCTGAGCCAGGTGCAGAACTTGATCCCAAGACTCCAGGATCATGACCTGAGCCAAAAGCAGATGCTTAACCAACTGAGCCACCCAGGCACTCCTCTACCCCTCCTGTTCTGCTGCCAAACTTCCAATTCTATGTCAAGACTTTGTTAAAAAATCATTGCACATTTACCCAGTGAAATTTACATATAAGAGCATATGCAAAGTATAGTAATGCTAATGATTATACATCATATTTTCTATTCCAGCACTAACTTCAAATTCATATTAAATAACTGTACTAATCAAGATAAGCTAGCTTTTATAATAACAATGATAAAAAGATTAAAGTAAAATGATAAAGGTTTAATTTTACTCATGAAGAATATAACACAGAGGATCATGGTTGAGTGGCTGTTCTTCAATCAGTGACCCAAGGATTCAGGCTTTTTCTACCCATTGGTCATCCCATTCCCCCAGGGATATTCTAGTCCTCCAATGAATCTTTGACACGTGGCTAGTACATGACATTGGCCAGAAAGCAGTCACATGACTGGACTAATTGCAAAGATGGCTGGAAAATGTAGTAGATTAGCTCTGTGCCTAAAAGCAAAAGGAAAACGGTTTAGTGAGCAATTAGGCAGAGTCTGCCAAATTCCACCTTTACTGACATAAAATATCTGTTTCCCACTGCTTGCAAACATGTGATAGGCACCACCTTACCCAAAGGATGTATATCAACCAGGGATGATCAGGAAATGCAAACTTCTCCAGAATTTATAAAAGGAAAGGTTTAATACAGGGAAAAATATGCTTTATTTTTTTTTCTAAGAATTGGGAGAACAAATGTCAAAAAGAACTACTGCTCACTTTGGCAAAATCAGAACGTGTCTGAGTTTAAAGTTTCTTTCATTATTATAGTTGACCGTGGACCAGTAATTTGTAAGTGCTAACTCAAAAGCTGTTAAAAATTCATGTCTACTCTTTCTCCATGCATCTTCTTTTCTCATGAAAGTGTCTATCATTACTGGTGAAATCTAAACCAAATCTCACTAGCAAGGAGGCTGAGAAGTATAATTTCCAAGTGTTTTCCCTGTATTATACAGGAACAAGGCAAGAAGGCCACAGAAGTTTGCAAAACATCAACAGACAATAGATGGCAAAGGAGAAAAAAACCAAAAAATCCCATTAAGTTTTTGCAACCATTTCAAAGTCTAAGGGCGTGTGGGGATCAGTCACATATTGATCTTTGTGGTTTGACATTTCATAGACTAAAAAGACATATTGTATTTATTCTTCCACTCACTTCCCAACCATGCACCCCATATAGAAGAACTTCAAATTCCAATTTGAAAAGAGGAAGAATGGAGAACACATCATGTATACTGATACATAATAATTCTGGAACCCTACTGGTCATGGAAAGAGAAAGTTTTCTAATCTTGATGAAAAACTGCTGCTACATGCTGCTAGGCACTATGCCTATGACCTCTGGATCTCTGGCACTACCTTTTTGTATTATTCTGTCTAGCTCCTTCAGAAGCAAACTTGTGAAGTAAACTTTCCAAAGGTACTCCATCGCATTGACAGAGAACTTCCTGCTGGAGCAAATTCATGGCCCCTACGATTGCTTTTCAGGTAAATGCATGCTTTTTAGGCATGACGTTGTGGTTCTTTAGACAATACAATTGATTTGAAAACTTACATGTGTTGGAATTAATTATTTCTAATCAGTTCAATTAGCTAGTCATCAGACCTGAGATTGGTTTTTTTTTTCATTCCCCAGACTTAATTTTCAAGACTGATTTATTGCTTTTCTTATTGGTACTCATCTCACCAATCTTTTGTAACATCACAAGGTATCTTGAAGTTTTCTAAACTATCTGGAGGCTATTTGGAGGTTATCTGAAGATAGTTATGAGTGGGAAGGCCACATCCTTAATCTGATATTTGATCTGAGGCTGAATCTTAACACTTCCTTGTCACTCAAAACCATTCTCAGTCCTATCTCTTACTGCTTCCAGTCTATAAGCAATCAGCTTTACCAACCTTCAAAGCACTGTATGTCTCTTATTTTTTTCTCTTTTCCATGTTTTTCAATTAGCTAATTCCCATTTGAACTCATCTCTAATGATACTGTACCTAGAAACAACCTACACACACATTCTAATCATCTGTTTTCTATCCTTTGCCCCTTAAGCCTTACTGGATACATGGTCTCACAACCACATCATTATACATAATTTTTACAAAATGGTTTTAGTCTATAGGTCACATTAGTAGCCTGTTTCTATATTAGTCAAATGTGTTAAATAATACAACAAACAATCTTACACTGTCAGTGGCTTAACTCAGCCCTTTCTCATACTTCTAGTCTAATATGTATGGGCAGTCCTATAAGAAATTCTTGCAGTCAGTGATTCAGAGACTTAAATAGATTGGATATGATGGAACTACCCCTTTGGGCATAAAGTCCTCCTCTGGATCTTCTGTAGAGTAGATGACATATAAGAACACAACATTATGCCAGATATCTGTACTTATCACATGTGGCAGAATACAGTTAGTTGACTTCCCCTATTAAGATAAGATATGCAACAGAGTATTTTTCTCTCTCACTCATCTATTCTTATCTTGATAAAGTGACAAGGCAGGAAAACTCACCACAAGAGAAAGAACAAGAGGCAATACCAATGGCTAGAAACCTAGTCAACATGGACATTAGTAATATGTCAGAAATCAAGTTGCTAGCTGGGCTAACAGTTATCAAGGTGCTAGCTGGGCTCAAAGAAAGCATCGAAGATATTAGAGAATTCCTTGCTGGAGAAATAAAAGAACCAAAATCTAACCACGTTGAAATAAAAAAATCTATTAATGAGGTACAATAAAAAATGGAGGCTCTTACTGCTAGGATAAATGAAACAGAAGAAAGAATTAGTGATATAGAAGAACAAATGACAGAGAATAAAGAAGCTGAGAAAAAGAGAGAAAAACAACTACTGGACCATGAGGGGAGAATTCGAGAGATAAGTGATACCATAAGACGCAACAATATTAGAATAATTGGGATCCCAGAAGAAGAAGAAAGAGAGAGGCGGGCAGAAGGTATATTGGAGTAAATTATTATAGAGAGTATCCCTAATCTGGCGAAGAGAACAGGCATCAAAATCCAGGAGGCACAGAGAACCCCCCTCAAAATCAATAAAAAATAGGTCTACAACCCCTCATCTAATAGTAAAACTTACAAATCTTAGTCACAAAGAGAAAATCCTGAAAGCAGCTTGGGACAAGAAGTCTGCTACATACAAAGGCAGAAATGTTAGATTGGCAGCAGACCTATCCACAGAGACCTGGCCGGCCAAAAAGGACTGGCATGATATATTCAGAGCACTAAATGAGAAAAATATGCAGCCAAGAATACTATATGCAGCTAAGCTGTCATTGAAAATAGATGGAAAGATTAAAAGCTTCCAGGACAAACAAAAACTAAAAGAATTTGCAAACACCAAGCCAGCCCTACAGGAAATATTGAAAGGGGTCCTCTAAGCAAAGAGAGACCCCAAAAGGAACATAGACCAGAAAGGAACATAGACAATATACAGTTAACAGTCAACCTTACAGCAATATAATGGCACTAAATTCATATCTGTCAATAGTTACCCTGAATGAATCTTCATAATTATCTGATCAACTTTGTTTCCCATATTCTCCTTTATCTCTCTGATAACAAAGAATATGTTTATTTTAAATTATTGCCCTATATGTTCCATTAATCCTATCATCCCCTTTCGCGCATGTTCTATTTTGTGCCTTTCCTTCCTAAGGTCTATTCTCCTTACATCTCATGATTTCTTCATGATTTTATTTCT
>JAQQSY010001915.1:0-14031 GCA_028646535.1 Procyon lotor
GGCAGGTGTGTATTTCAATTTTCAGGAAATGAACACATTGTCTTACCCACAGTAGGTGGCATCTTTGTGTAAGTTTCCATTCCTGCACGTCCTCACCAACCCTCAGTGTGGTCAGTCTTTTTAATTTTAACCAACCTAATTAGGTGAGTTTTTATATACTTTGTAAATAAGTCTTTATTAAATATGTGACTTGCAAATATGTTCTAGTTTCTGACTCATTTTTTCATTCTTTTTTTGTTTTTTTGAAGAGCAATTTTAAATTTGGGTGGAATCCAACTTGCCAATGTCTTCTTTTAAGGATGTGCTTTTGGTGTACCTAAGAGAGTTTTTGCTAAACTGAAGGTCGTAATTTTCTCCTATGTATTTGCTAGAAGTTTTTATAGCTGTAGGTTTTGAATTCAGGCTTATGATGAACACTGAGTTTTCCTAGAGGGTGCAAGGTATGAATCAAGGAGTTTGTTGTTGTTTCGCTTATGGACATCCAAGTGTTTCAGCATCTTGTTGGAAAGATCATCATTTTCCCACTGCATTGCCTTTGTCCTTGTGTTAAAAAGCAGTTGTCCAAATATATATGGGCTGATGTCTAGACACCTGTGTCACTGGAAAGTTTGTCTACCCACCAACATATTATCTTATTTTCTGAAAGCTTACAATAAATAAGTCTTCAAGTCAGGTAGTGTTAGTCCTCTATTTTTTTCTTCTTTTTGGCTATTCCAAGTCCTTTGCATGTCTATATGATTTTTAGCATCAATTTGTCAATTTCTGTTTTAAAAATAGGCTATTGGGATTCCACTGGTGCTTGCATTGAATCTATTGATCAGTTTGGGGAGAATCGACATCTTCCAACCACAAATATGGAGCTCCTCCTCATTTACCTAGGTCCTCCTCGATTTCTGTCAGTTGTGTGTGGGGGTTTTCAGAGTTTGGGTTTGTCACATCTCGTGTCAGATTTATCTCTAAGTATTTCATGGTTTCGAAGCTATTATAAATGGTGTTTTAAAATTCTTATTTCTGGTTTTTATTGCTAGTGTATAGAAATACAATTGATGTTCATGTATTGACATTTTATTTTACAACCTTGCTAAATTCACTTATTTGTTCTAGCAGCTTTTATTGTAGATCCTATTACATTTTCTAAAAAGATAATCATGACATCTGTGAATAAAGACAGTTTTACTTCTTTTCCATGCTTTGCCTTTATTTTTTCTCTTGCCTAATTGTACCAGCTAGAACCTCCCTTAAAAATTTGTGCAGAAGAGGTGAGCACAGGTATTTCAGGCTTGTTTCTGATCTTAATAATATTTCACTATTAAGAATGATCTTAACTGTAAGTGTTTCGTAAATGCTCTTGGTTAGGTTGACGAAGTTCCCTTATGTTCCTAGTTTGCTGATCATTCATATAATTAATATTGCATTTTGTCAAATTTATTTTTGGCAGCTATTGTGATGATTACGATTTTTCTTTTTCAGTTATTTTACAGTGAATTACACTGGCTGATTTTTCAATGTTAAACTAACCTTGCATTCCTAGGATAAACTCCACTTGATCATGATGCATTATTATTATTCTGTATTGTTAGATTTGATTTATCCAGATTTTGTTATAAAATTTTGCATCTAGGCTTATTAGGGACTTTCTTTTCTTGTAATGTCTCTGTCAGGTTTTGTTATCAGGGTGATGTCGGCTTTATAGAATGAGCTGGGAAGGGCTTTCTCCTCTTTTATTATCTGGAAGAGCCTGTGTATAAATTGGTACCATTTCTTCCTCAAATAGTAAAGTTCTCAAGTGAAATCATTTGGGACTGGAATGTGTGTGTGTGTGTGTGTGTGTGTGTGTGTGTGTGGAGGGGGAAAGGTTTTAATGCGAAATTCAAGTTTTAAAGTACCTAGAATGTCTGTTTCCTCTCGATTGGACTTTGGTAGCAGATGCCTTTCGGGGAGTTTGCTCACTTCCTCTAACCTGTCCAAGTTATTGGCATATAGGTGTTCGCTATTCTTTTCACTTGTTCTGAATCTGTGTGAGATCATGTTTTCAACCTGATATTAGTCCTTTCTGTCTTCTTTCTCTTTTTCTGGACCATTTGTCTTGAGGTTAATCAATTTTATTAATTTTCTTGAAGAAGCAGCTTTTGGCTTTGATTTTCTGTCTTGGTTTTCTGATTTCTATTTTGTAGGTTTTTGCTCTGTTTCTTATTACTTCCTTTCTTCTGCTGAATTTGGGTTTAATTGCTTTTTTTAAGTTTCTTGATATGGAAACTAAAGTCATTAATTTGAAATCTCTTTTCTTTCAAATAAAGACGTGTGGTGCTAGAGTTTCCCTCTCACTAACATCCCATGAATTTTTAATATGTTGTGTTTTCATTTTCATTCACTTTAACATGCTTTTAAATTTCCCTGCCAATTCCTTCTTTGACCCATGGGTTATTTAGAAGTGTGTGATCTAATTTCCAAATGTTTGGGGGACTTCGTAAGAACCTGTCAAATGATTTTCCAGAGTGGCTGTCTTATTTTGCATTTTCACCAGCAACGAACAAAAGTTCTCGTTGATCTTCTTCCTCACTAGTATCGGTCTTTTTCTTAGCCATTCTAATGGGCATGTGATGGTGTCTCACTGTAGTTTTAATTTGCATACTTCTGTGGCTAATCATGTTCAGCATCTTTCCATGCACCTATTTGCCATCTGTCTCTGTCCTTTCATAAAATGTCTCTTCATGTCTTTTGTCCATTTTTAATTAGATTGTTTGTTTTACTGTTGAGTTTAGAGGTTCTTTATATATTTTAGACACTATCCTCCACTGGATAAGTGGTTTGCAAATATTGTCCCCTGTTTTGTAGCTGGTTTTGTCATCCTCTTCATGAAGTTTGAAGAACAAAAGGTTTTAATTTTGATGAAGTCTAACTTATCAGTTTTGCCTTTTATGGATTGTGCTCTTGGTGTCAGTTCTTACAAATGACATGACACAAAAAAACCCAGATCATGAATATTTTATCCAAAAAAATGTTAGTTTTACATTGTTTCCTATATTTATCTGTGATTTATATCTATTTTGAGTTAATCTTTTGTACAGTGTGAGGTCTAGGTCAAGGGTTTTTGTTTGTTTGTGTTTGATTTTATGTTATGTTATGTTGTTATTTACTTATTTATATGGGAAGAGGATATGGATGATCAATTGTTATAGCACCATTTTTTGAAAAGGCACCTTCCTCCATTGAATTACTTTTTCATTTTTGTCAAATATGAAATGGTTGTATTTGTGCAAGCTTATTGCCGGCTATTTTGTTCCACTGATTTATATATCTGTCTCTTGCCATATTGTATTGGTTGCTATAGCTTTATAGTCTTAAAATCAAAGTATGTAATTCCTTTGGCTTTGTTTTTCATTTTCAAAGTTGTTTATTCAGTTTATTTGCCTTTTCATCTATATTTTAGAGTCATCTTCTCTATATACACATGAAAACTCTGCTTAGATTTTGACTGGTATTACATTAAGTTAACAGATTACATTGGGGTATATTGACCTCTTTATTAAGTTTTCAGATCGATGAACATGGTATATCTTTCCATTTATTTAGGTCTTCTAAAAATTTCTTTCAACAGCATTTTATAGTCTTTGGCATACAGGTACTGTACATTTTATTAGATTTGTACTTAAGTATTGCTGTTTTCTTAGGGCTATTGTAAATGTTATTGTGTTTTCAAAGACATTTTCACTGAATATAGAATGAGAGATTTACCATTTGTGAGTGTATGTGTGTGTTTCAATTACCTTTTAAAGAAACTTAAGTAATAAAAAAAATCTTACATTTCTGGTGCTCTTTATTTCTTTGTGTAGATCCATATTTCTATCTGATATCATATTCCTTCTACCTAAAGGACCATCTTTAATGTTTTTTATACTGAAGATCTTTTTATGTCTGAAAAAGTTTTTATTTCACCTTCATTTTGAAAGACATTTTTACTGGTTAAAGAATTATAGGTTCACAGATTATTTTTTCCTTTTGATACCTAAAGGATGTTCCTCACTGTCTTCCTCTCCTCATTTCTGAAAAGAAATTCAGTGTCACTGTTATTTTTGTTCCTTTGTCCTTAAAGTTTCTCTTTTTTTCTTTTCCTATTGGCTTTTAAGACCTTCACTTTATCACTGGCTTTAAGAAATTTGATTCTGGTGTGTCTCAGTCTGTTTTTCTTCTTGTTTCTTGTGTTTGGCATCTATTGAGATTCTTGTATCTCTGGGTGTGAAGATTTTATTGAATTTAGAAAAATTATTTCTTCAAGTATTTTCCTGACCTCACTCCCATTCCTTTTTCTCTTCTGGGAACTCAGATTACATCTATATCAGTTTCCTTGAAGTCGTCTCACAATTTATGGATGGGTTGGTTTTTTTTATTATTTTTTAAAGATTTTTTTCTTTGTGTTTCTTTTTGGATAGTTTCCATTGCTATGGCTTCAAGTTCGCCACTCTTTTCTTTGGCAATTTTTAATCTACTAATCCTATCTGGTAAACTTTTCATCTCAGACTTTGTAGTTTTCATTTGCAGAATTTTGATATGGCTCTTGTAAAATACATTTTTCATGTCTTACATAACTTTTTGAACATATAGTATACAGTGATAATAACTCTTTTAATGCTCTTGTCTGCAAATTCTAACATTTCTGTCAGTTCAGGGTTGGTTTTAATTACTCAATTTTCTCCTCATTATGGGTCATGTACTCCTGCTTTGTATGCCTGGTAATCTTTAATTGGATACCAGACATTCTTAATTTCCTTTGTAAGATGGTGGATATTTTTGTATCCTTATAAATATTCTTGAGCTTTGTTCTGGGACCTACTTAAGTTGCCTAGAAACAGTTTGATTCTTTTAGGTCTTACAGAGCTTAGGGCTAATTTCCCCTAACATTGAGGCAAGACTCATCTGTATTCTCTAGCCATTATTCTGTGAGTCAAGCTCTTTTTCAGTCTAGATGGTGGAAGCAGAACCCTTCTCAACCCAGTGTGAGTAATGGGCACGATTCTCTCCAATTCTTTTGGGTGACTCTTTCCCAAGATCTAAGTGCTCTCTGTACAGATATATGCTGATTATACAAGGCTGAACACTTGAGGAGGACCCTCTGCTGTTTCCAGAGCTCTCTTTGCAGCTCCCCCCTCTACAGTCCTGTGAGCTCTAGTCACTTTGTTCTCCTCGGACTCACAATTCAGGGTGTCCACAGCTCTGCCTGAGTTTACCCTCTCTGTGCTGGAAACTCTCTCACAACTGCTGGAGCAAACATGAGATCACCTCATTTATTTCCTTTCTCTTAAGGATCACTGGTCCTCATTGTCTGAAGTTCGGTGACTTGACAGCTCTTATTTCATATTTTTGTTTGTTTGGTTGGACACTGTTACTTCAGACAAGAAGTTTAAGTCCAGACCCTATTACTGCAGCCTGGTTGGACATGGAAATCTGGCATGTGAGTTTTCCTGCTGCCATAGGTGGGCAAGGTGGACAGCAGCTTTCTGCTTGAGGACCAAACAGAGGAAACACCTCACACCTTGGTTAGTTGCTGGCCTAGACCTGGATTGGCTTGGAGAGGGTAAATGCAACTCAGAGAGCCTGTTCCTGCAAGTTTGCCCACCTGTGGGCCCTTCACAAGAATGCAGTTCTTCCTTAAGATGACATCTCCCCAAATCTCAGAGGCTGTGTATTTAGAGGTCCACCACCAATTTAATAATTTTTTATTATTAGAAACAAAGAAAAAAAAAAGAAACAAAGAGACATGAATACTTGAAATTTTTTTTGAGACACGTTCTACTTTTTATAAATATAATAACAACAACAACAACTTGAATTAACAGCTACATGTTTGAGGCGTCTAATATATGCCAGGCACCAGCTCAGGGCTTTGCAGGCATGACCTCATTTAAGACCCTCATGGGGACTGTGATGTGGGCACTGTTATGATAGTCATTTTACAGAAGAGTAAACTGAGACTCAGAGTGGTTCGGTTTCGTGCCCACTCCCACCCAGCTGCTAAGTGACACAGCTAGGACTAGAACTCAGATCTGTCAGGTTCCCCGAAGTCTAAGCACCCAGACGCTGTGTGGTCCCTCAGTCAGTGTCTGCCCAGGTGCAGAGCTGAGACCCCAGAACAGAAGCGGGTCCCCCCGGAGTGCGGGTGAGCTCCTCACTCTTGCCCTGGCGGCCCCCACAAGCACACTCTGGACTTGACCTGCTGGGCCACCAGCTCCCCAGCGTGGGCCATCCTGTGTGGAAGCTCACATCACTGCAGTTGACATATTGCCGGAAGAATTGGAGAACGCAAAGAAAATATGAATTAACTTCTGAAAAATGACGTTTTAGTGTTGTTTTCTTTTTGATGAAACTGTGGCTCTCTGAAATGTCGTGGTGGTTGTTCTCCTCACTTCAAATGCTGTGTTGTTTTTAACTGTAAATATTAGGAGACTTCGCCCTGCGGTGGATTAGAGGAGCTTGGGGTCATTAACAACCCCCCTCCTCATCGCTTTCCCTAGGTCCCCAGTCAGGCAGACAGGGCTCTGCTGGGGCACTGAGCAAGCCAGCTGCCGGTGGCCCCAGCACTTGCTGGCGGGGATCCTCAGGGAGAGGAAAGGTGTGCTGACCTTGGGTGGGGGGTGGTCTGAGAGCCTGGCCGGCTGCTTCCGACACTTCTGTGAGCCTCCCCCTGGGCCAGGCCTTAGCAATGCTGAGTCATGTAGGTCTTCCGCCCACTCTGCTTCACCCATGGGGAACCTCAGGTGCCACTTCTTCACCTGGGGTCACAAGACCACCATGAGCAGGCAAGGAGACGGAACTTGGGCTGGGCACCGCAGGGAAGGGGAAATCAGGCTTCAGCTACTGACCAGGCTGCGATCAGGCCTCGATGTCCTCACCTGTAAAGTGGAGGAATGACACCTCCCCGGGGGGTGAGCTGGATGGGGGAGATCAGCAGAGTGCCCACGGCTGTCCCTCCAGGGCCTTGGGGTTCCCGTCTGGTTGGCCCACTGGGCCCCTGCCGGTCCCTCCTGAGAAGCGTGTGTGGCTTGAGGCGGCCCCTGGAGAGGCCTGGCCGGGTGGTCCACATCCAGGCAAGGGCAGGGCAGGGGCAGGGCAGGGGGAGGGCCAAAGCACCCACGTACGCTCCCTCCCGAGCCAGGGATTGTATGTAACTCAGCGATGGGGCCCACAGCCCATGCCTAGCACAGGACACGCGCTCGGTGTGCTGGACGCCTCAGTCTGTGCGCGCGGCTGTAATCAGGGATGGCGGGCCGGGTGGTTTGTAAACCGCGGAAATGTGTCAATCAGTTCTGGAGGCCAAATGGGGGCGCCGTCACGTTCCGGCCACAACCCTTTTCCGGGTTGCAGAGCACTGGATTGCCGGCTGGATCCTCACCCGTCGGAAGGACATCGAGAAAGCTCTGGGTGGTTTCTATGAGGGCACCGATCCCGTTGATGGGACCCCACCCTCAGGACCCGATCACCACCTGAAGCCCCCACCTCCTCACACCATCATGGGCAGGGGCATGAATTTGGGGAGGACACAAACATTGGGTACATGAACATATGAATGGACATCGGTGTTTGTTTTGTTTTTTTAAGATTTTATTTATTTAACAGAGAAACAGCGAGAGTGGGAACACAAGCAGAGGGAATGGTAGCCGGAGAAGCAGGCTTCCTGCCGAGCAGGGAGCCCGATGCGGGGCTCGATCCTAAGACTCTGGGATCATGACCTGAGCCGAAGGCAGATGCCTAATGATTGAGCCACCCACGCACCCCCCATCGTGTGTTTTTATCGAAGCGAAGCCTGACGTGGTGGGGTCTCAGCCTGACTGCCCGCCCCTTCCGGCCCAGGCCAGGGAGCCCCACCCCCGCTCTGGGCAGCCAAGGAAGCTGCCCCCACCCCCACCCCAGGTGCCTAGGTCCAAGGGGTCTGAGATCCGTGGGTCTGGGCTGCCTTCCCCCTGGGCACCATCACTGAGGCGCTACCCTTCTCAGTCCCCCACACCCCCCCGGACTTGAGGCTAAGGTCAGTCCAGAGTCCCTTGCATCCTCAGGGTTTTCTGGGCTGGAGTGTGGGCAGAACCCAGTGGCCAGGAAGCGGGAGGGCCTTCCACCAAGATCTTCTCTCTTTGCTGCCGTAGTGCTCATTTCTGGGAAAATAGAGAAGAGGCTGCCTGGGGTGGGGGTGCGGGGGGACACACGAGGTGGGGGTTAGGTTGGGGGCGGGGGCTCTTCCCCCTCCCCCTCTTCAGCCAATCGCTCTGCAGCCAGAGCGGGTTTCAGGGCCTTTTCCTGGGTGCAGCTTTGATGAGGGAGGGACAGAGAGCACAGGGGCTGGTGTGCGGGGGGAGACAGAATGTGCCTGAAGGGAAGTAGGAAGCACCAGAGGGCCTCCCCACCCTCCCACATGGTCCCCAGCACCACCACACTGATTCACCAGTGCCTTTTGGCACAAACTCAGCAAAGGGCTCTGGGGAGGGTGAGGGGCTCCTGACCCCCCAGGGATATCTCCTCCTGTTTCCCTCCTCCCACCCTGCCTTTGTGTGATCCCTTCTTGCTTGGCACTCCCCATATTCTTGAAGGGCATCTCGTCTAGGCACTTCATCGCTCCCCTTAGAAATGAAGCTCAGAGACGGGCAATGACCTGCTCAAAGTCGCACAGCACATGGGAGCAGGCTCAAGATCACGGTCTGGGTCTCCTGACTCTGGCCCAGAACTTTCCCTGATGCCGGTGATCAGGACGGCTGGGCTGGCGGGCCGCTGGCCCTGGGCCACGTGGCCACAGGGACTCGGTGTTGGTGCTGAGAGGTCCTCGGTGCCAAGTGCCTGCTTTTGTCTCAAGTCTGGCTTTCATTTCCCCCTCTGAGTGGTTCCAATTTCAGGAAATTTTTTTATCTTGTTTTTATTCTCTCATCTTTCATTGTGCTTTCTCTCTGGGTAATCCAAAGCTTGCAGGCAGCTAAGTACAACGTGTACATTCAAATGAAATGCAATAAAAAATAATCGAACGTGTTTCTTTCATGTCTGAGTAGCGGATTAATTCCCTGGCACATACTATTTCCTCTTCACTCCCTCTGTCTTTTGTCTGAGATTTTTCCTCCCTTTCTGAGAATCTCCAGGATTTGAATGCCCCATAGTCCCTGCTCACTGGAGAGATATAGACGGTCCTACCTTTACAGCCTGAGTCCCTGTGATCTATAGATGATGCTCCTGGGGCAGCGGGGAGGGACCTGCAGGTGTCGCGAGGGCCTGGGAGGGCTGCCGGCCCCGGGCAAGGAGAGGACGGGTCTCCACCGGTGATGCATGTGTCCGCCAATAAGAGTGTCCAGGGGCAGGGCTGTGGGGGGGAGGGGCTCCTGTGGATGCCCCTGTCGTGTAGGCAGGGACCCTCCTGGGCAGACACGCCTGTCCCTGCACACGCACTGGAAAAGGCAGGTCCTTCTCTGTTGCCCTAGAACTAAGCCCGGATGTTTGTGACCGTGACTTTCAGCCAAAGCAGCCATCATGGGTCCCCAGTGCTGGCGGGATCAGCATGGATGCTCTGGACATGGCTGTGAAGCGTGGGCTCAGCCCGGGAGGATGGCGAGACCATTGGATGGAGGCAGCAGAAAGGGTTGAGTTGCTGCATGACCTTGGCGAGTGTCCCAACCTCCGGAGCCTCATGTTCGCATCTGGAATATGGGTGCGCGTCAGTGCTCAGGACAAGGTGGCAGGAGGATGAACCGAAGCAACACCGGAACTGTCAGTGCGGGGCTTGGCCCACGGTGGGTCCCGAATAAACGGGGGCTGGTACTGCTCCTCCCTCCTTCCCTCCCTCTTCCATTCAGCCCACTCTGTGAGCTGCTGTGTGCCTGTCCCTGTGCCAGGCATCGGGGAGAGAAGAAAACCTCCAGTCACCTCCGGTGGCTCAGGGTCCTGTGGTGACACTGAAATAATCCCTGTCAGGGGACAGAAGCTGGGATTTCTGGGGACAGAGGAGGGACGAGCAGGGCAGGCACCAAAGGGAACCAGAGAGGGCCTCCTAGAGGAGGTGACCCTTGAGCTGAGCCTTGAAGGGGGCGTGAGTTTCAGAGACAGGGGAGGGGGAGGGGCATTCCGGGAGAGGGGACAGCAGAGCACAGGCAGAGGAGCATGAAGCGTGTGGAGGGTTGGGGACCAGCCTCTGTTCCGGGGGCTACAGCTACGAACCCCACAGACGGCACTCCCTGGCTGGGAGCTCACAGCCCATGAAAGGTGCAGATGTTCACCAAACAAGCGGCAAGCTGCCCTGTGACCAGGGCGCTGAGGACGAGCTTCCCAGGTCCCCACCTTGTCAGGAAGGTGAAGGAGGGCTTCCCTGAGGAGGGGACACCTGCACTGAGATCTGAGGGGTGAGGAGCAGAAGCTCTGGGAGATGAGGAGGAGACGTGCTCCAGGCTGTGGGGACAGCATGTGCAAAGGCCCTGTGGTGTGGAGGGAAGGAAGAATTCAGGGCCTGAATGGTGGTCCCCAAAGCCGATTGGAAACTTGAGGGGAATGGAAGAAGCTGGCGGGGGTAAGAGGGGTTGAGGATGACCCCAGGGCTCCTGGTAGAGGTGAAGCCCCCAGTGCAGTGCAGTCAGCCATGACCCGGGAGCCAGGTGTGGGGGGAAGGTCGTGATCACCAAGGTCATGCCTCTGTGGTCACTCCCTTCTGACCTTTCAGATGTAACAGGTTTCTTCTTGCCCTTTCGTCCAGTGTCTTCTCCTTCCCCTCCCTGCCCCTAAGGGGTGCACCTCTAAGGCACAAGGAAGAGAGAGGCCCAGAGAGGCAGTGCGATTTCCCAAGGCCACACAGGGAGCTTGGGAAGAGCTGGAGGCAGCCCCCAGAGCGGGGCCTTCCTTCCACATTGTCACCTGCTGCCCCGGGGACATCACAGCCACGGGCAAGGTCCCCGCTCTTGAGGCTCTGCCCTGCAGGCTGCGGCCCACACCCCTGTCACCCTCTGAATGAAGAGCTGAAGAGCCCCTGCGTTTAAGGAGTCAGTTTTTCAAATGGTTCAAAAAGAAGTTGATAAATGGGTCCTGTCCTTTCCTGGGAGATCTTAGATTGCCTTTTTCGTTATTTGATTCATCTGTTATGGCTGTCTCTGGAACACGCAGATTCCCTGTGTCCCGTGATGGCAGAGGTCCCTGGAAAACCGCTCCCGCAGGGCTGAGGGCACCGTCCGGAGGTGGGCCTGGGCTGCCCTGCAGGGCTGGTGCCTGGAGCTGCGGCAGTGTGGGGCTCCTTCCCTCGCCCTCCCTGGTCAGCCCTGGGACTTGCCCTCCAGTCCAGGGGGGTGGTGAGCTCGCTGTCCCTAGAGGTCCCCAGAGCCCGGGCAATGCCCTGCGGGAATGGAGGCGTGGAGTGCGGGACTGGGGCCGTGATGGGGACTTCAGCTCTGCACCCTCCACACTCTGCCCTTCATTCCACCCTGGAGAGTCCAAAATGGAGACAAAAGGGGGAGTGGGGGGAGAAGGGGGAGGGGAGGAGGGGAAGGAACCGCAGTTTGCGGTGATCCCAGGGCAGGGCAGGGTTGAACTTGGCCCTGTGGTGTCCGATTCATACCCTCCAGCTCCAGTTCCTCCCTCAGTCCTGTGCCAAAAGTGAGGCTGTGTTTTCTCCATTTCATTGATGAGGAAACTGAGGCTCAGGGATGTTAGGCAAGTAAGCAGGGAAGTTGAATTCGAACTCAAGGCCTTCTGACTCTTTCCCAAAGGTCCCATTTTTTTTTTCAAGAACACAGGCTGCTTTGAATTGAACACTTACCTTATGCCAGGCTCTGAGCTAGGCTCTTCTGCTGTATTTTTTTTTTAACCCACCGAAGGCCTATAGCCAGACACCGGAGGGGGTACGCAGGCTGGTGGGTGGTGAGCAGACAAGAAGGAGGTGAATGGGCAGGTAGGAATCCGGCAGTTTTCGGGGAGGTGGGCAGACAGGAAGTTTTGGGAACAGCAAATACGTGGCGCTCTATGATTGTGTGATGACCAGATAATCACAGGATTGATGAGAAAGCACATTCCTTCCACACGTGAGCCCCAGTAGCCAGGAACAGGGATACACTTTGGAGGCTGCGAGTGAAGCGCTAATCCATCCATCCATCTGCGCTTGTGTCCCTTTGGCTGTGAAGACCTTCTTCTAGAACAGCATCGGAAGGTCCCACTGGGGGCCTTGAAGAATGTGGGAGTTTGGTCCTTCCCCCTGGGGCCATGTACATTCATACCCATGCACACACATGTGCAGGTGCACGCCCACGGTGGGGAGGTGGGCGATCGGACATTTGCAAACATGCTGGTTTTAGAGCTGGAGCCACTATATGTCATCTTGTCCCAGCTGAAGACCCAGAGACGGGACAGGGTTTGGGCTTGGGGCTGACAGCTGACTCGGAGGGATGCCCCAGGGGCATTTTTGTAAACTGCAGATCAGGAATGGGCCCTGGACCCTCTCCCAGGGGTCTGCCGGGCGAGGCAGGTAGGGAGGACACGACGGCTTCTGGAGATCCTACTGTGTGCCGGGCTGTGCCTTGCAGGCTCGAATGGGAGACTCGTGGCCCCTGCACTTCCCGCCAGAGGCAAATGTCATCAGCAAGTACATCGTTTTTACAGATAAGGAAGTGGAGGTAATCAGCTGATGCTGAATCTTATATTGGATATTGGTCTACTCCGATAACCTCTGGAAAGCTTGGCTCAAAGGAGAACTGTCTCTCCCCTCCACCTCCCAGGGCTCCCTGTGACCCAAGGCAGGCAGGAGGGTGGGGGTCGTGCTGGGCTGGGCTCTGGCCTCCGCACCTGCATCCACCGTATCCTGCGGACTCCCCCCCCCCCCCCGGACCTTTCCCAGGCCCCAGAAAGAAAAGGCATCAGGAGGAAAAAGAACAACAATAAAAGATTCATTAATTTTGGGGAAAAGAACCTTCCCTGGATAACCCACAATTATGTCAAGCGGTTAACAGAGTTCTCATGATAGAACGAGTCTCATTTCATACCTTGATCTTATGTGCTAGAAAAATGAATTCTGTCAAATCTCCTAAAGCCAACTGTCAAAGTAAAGCATTTGGGGGGAGACAGATCTCTTACTCTGATGGCAAAATCCGTTTGATTTGATTCTTTAAACCAGTCTCCCTGCAAAACCTGGAGCTGAAATTTTCAAGCCTGTTCACCCTGCATGTTTGTTCCTCATTTTCCTGCAGCCTCTTCTTCTGCGACCTTGTCCTCCGCCTCTTACAGAATCACGCAGCAAAGACATGCAGTTGGGGTCATGATAACCATTCAGTTTCTCAGAACGAACCCCGGGCCCTGAGAGGGAAGGACGGAGGGGCGGGCTGCGGGGTCGGAATCTGCCCGTGCCCACCTCCTTCTCATCTGCGCTGTGACAGGGTGTCCCGGGCAGGGTGGGGTCGGGGCTGGTGGCTGAGCACAGCCCTGGGGGCTGAAAGCCCTGTACTGAGCCTCTGTCCTCCATAGGCTGTGGGATCCCGTCCCTGGGGCAGCCTCCTCCCCTGTGGAGTAGGGACCGTGACAGCACCTGCTGAGGAGGGGGCCGTGCAGGTGACAAGGTCGTGCATGGAGGACGGTGACCCCAGGACAAGTGAGGGCAAATGGATGTCAGCCGCAGTGCTTTGAGCCATTGCAGGAGCCGGCACAGGCAGTCACACAGGGGACCCCTCCCGGCCCTGCTGACCATCCCTGGGGTCCCAGGCTGGGGGCTGGGGCCGATCTACCCTCTCACCCCGATCTCTGTCCCTCTGGAACTCCAGGGCCCAGAACCTGCCAGGTGGGAGATACGCAACCATGCTGGCCGCCCCGCCCCTCCAGGATGATGAATGGACACTTGTCATCAGTGATGGGGTCACACAATCGTCAGGCTGGTGACACCACATCTCGGTCGTGAGTTGGCAACTCGCATTCTTGGGGAAACAATATGCACTTATGCAGAACATAAGCATATGCTAATGATGGCTAATTATACTCCATATTTATAGATTTACCAAAATATGTAAAACCACATCTGACAATCATACACCTACAGGGACATCA
>JAQQSY010001916.1:0-14031 GCA_028646535.1 Procyon lotor
GCCCCCACCCGCCGGGGTCAAGGCTCAGCACAGGGGTGCTGCGGTCCGCGTCAGAGAGCCCCACAGCTGTGGCCTTTGCACGGGCAGATCAGGGACCGGGCTGGGATGTGGGGGACCCGGGGCAGGCTGACGGGGCCTCTGCCCGCAGCTGGCAGCCGATCATGAAGTTCATCAACGACCAGTACGAGAAGTACCTGCAGGAGGAGGTCAACATCAACCGGAAGAAGCGCATTCCGGACACACGCGTCCACTGCTGCCTGTACTTTATCCCCGCCACCGGCCACTCGTGAGTCCCACGTGGCCCCCGTGGTCAGGGTGGCTCCCGGCCGACCCAGGTTCAGAGCCCGGGCCGTGTGTGTGACCTGTGCCCACCCAGGACAGGCTTCCGGTTGGGGTTCAGATGGGGACCAGTTGGGGGCGGGTGGGCCAGGTTCCAGGGGCGCCCCTGGACAGCAGCCAGTCCCGGAGGCTTGGCTGGGGGGCCCCAGAGCTGCTGGGTGCCTCCTCCCCCTCCCCAGTGAAACCCCACGGCCACAGGAGCAGTGCCGGGGGCCCCAGCTGCCCCCTCCGAGGGGACCCCTCACCGGCACGGGGTGCTTCTGTCTGGCCAATGCCTTCTTCCTCTTTCCTGTCCCTTGCTCAGGGCTTGGCCGGCTCTCCGCCCACGGCCTTGGCCTTGCTGGTGTGTCCCCACCTGGGAGCCCCCACGGGTGCCCCGAGGGCCCTTTCTCAGCTGGAGGTGGCCCTGCCCGCCCCGTTCTGTCGCCGGCCCCCGGGCCCCGCAGCCCGACGCTCACCCGCACCGTTCTGCTCCAGCCTCAGGCCCCTGGACATCGAGTTCATGAAGCGCCTCAGCAAAGTAGTCAACATCGTGCCCGTCATCGCCAAGGCCGACACTCTGACACTGGAGGAGAGGGTCTACTTCAAACAGCGGGTAGGGCTCTCGGCCTCCATCCGGGCCATCGGACGCGGCGTGCCAGGCCTTCCTCGGGGCCAAGAAAGCCCGGAGTCGGGGTGGGGGGCGCCTTCCGTTCTAGTCCCCGAAGCACTGCACGGGCTTGGCCCGTGGGTCCATGGGCGGGGGATTTTCCCAGCAGCAGGCTGAGGGGAGGGCTGTGCCCTTTGCCGTGGGTGTGGCTGCTGGGGGTCTCGGGGCAGGAATGACGGCTGTGTGTAGGAATGGCCACAGTCGGTGGTGACAGTCTGACGGGCAGGTGCACGCGGGCTGGGGGCGGGCGGGGGTCCGGGCAGCAGCCGTTCCAGGTGGAACTCAACTCAAGGGACGCCTCGACATCTCAGAGCTGCCGTCTCCGGGGTGTGATGGCCCGCAGGGGGAGGACAGGGAGACGCTCAGGACTCGGGGGCCTGCAGCTGCCCCTCCTCCACTCGGGAGACTCGGTAACTGGGGTGTCAGGGTCAGCAGTCCCGTAGAGCCCGCCCTTGACCCCAAGCTGGGCCCCCCACTCTCTGGAGGTCGCGGTGCGGGCCGACCCCGGCAGGTCAGTCCGGCTTGCTGTGCGGACAGCGCCCACATCTCTCCCCTCGGGGCCCCCAGATCACCGCGGACCTGCTGTCCAATGGCATCGACGTGTACCCCCAGAAGGAGTTCGACGAGGACCCAGAGGACCGGCTGGTGAACGAGAAGTTCCGAGTGAGTGGGCCTGAGGCCGTTCCCGGGGTCCCCTCGATTCCTGCTAGAGGACACGGCGGGGTCTTCCAGATCACTCTGGTGGGACCGGGGAGGTGGGTGGGTGGTCCTGAGCCGCGGGCACGAGTTCTCTGGGCCGGGAGGAGTCCGAGCCGTGTTCACGTGTGGCCGTCCCCGGCCAAGGGTCTCCGTTCTGGGGGTCCCGGGCTCGGGGCATCTCCTCCCCGGGGCTCAGGCAGTGCGCCGGCCTTCGCGAATGTGTGACCGTGCTGCCTGTCCCCCCCAGGAGATGATCCCGTTTGCCGTGGTGGGCAGTGACCACGAGTACCAGGTGAACGGGAAGAGGATCCTTGGAAGGAAAACCAAATGGGGCACCATCGAAGGTAACCGTCAAGCTGCTGGGGCCTCCACGCAGATCAGAAAACTCAAGCCGCTTCTGCCAGCCTGGAGCTTGGGCACCCAGGCCCCAGCTGGGTGCTCCTGGGACCTCGCCTGCGGCATTGTCCCCACTCAGCCGCGGGGAGGGGGGCAGGTGACTTGTCCAGGGCCCACAGCCGTTAGCTAATGGAGCTGTGCCTTCACCCCGATCTCCTAGGGGGCAGGGAAGTATCCAGAGAGGAAAGGAAGGAGCCCTGAGGGTCCTGGCAAACTCTGGGTTCTCCCGTTTCCTAGCGGTGCTGTGTGACCCTGGGCAGATTGCTCCACCTCCCTGGGCCCAGGACAGGGCTGGGTCTAGAGCTGCCCAGCTTTGAGAACCAGATGGCACGTCCCCTGCAGAGGGTCCCGGGACCCCCACATTGTGGTGTCCTGCAGCTGCTGTAACAAATTAGCGGAGCCTGGTGGCTCGAGACAGAAGCGTCCTCTCCTGGTTCTGGAGTCGAGGCGTCAGCTGGGCGGCCCTGAGGGAGGGTGTGTTCCAGGCCTCTCTCCTGGTGGCTGTCAGCCATCCTCAGCGACCCTTGGCTTGTCCCCAATCCCCGCTCCGCCTTCGGCCTTCTGACTGTGTCTGTCTTCTTCTCAAGCCATTTGTCATTGGCTTAGGGCCCCCCCCGAAATCCAGGGCGGTCCCCTCTTAGGGTCTTTACCTTAATTACATCTTCAAAAACTCTTTCCAAACAAGTTCACAGGTCCTGAGGGCGTCGGCAGTCGGACGTGGTTTGGGGGACATGGTTGGACCCCCGCGGGTGGTGGTGCCCGAGGCGGGCCGTCCCTGGGTGTTCCTTCACCCTCCACTCTGTTCCGTCCTCCCTCTTTAGAACAGAGTGGGGAGAAAGGACGGCATGAAATGGGCCACTTGGTTTTCAATCCGTGGCTGAGGGTCTGGTATAGACAAGGTCTGGAAGGCACTCAGCAGCCACCGTGCCCCCCCCCCGCCCCTCCCCCCCACCGGGAAGTGAAACAAGTCCCTCAATCCCCCAGGGCCTCAGTCTTCACCATCCTTAAAATGGGTGATGTGTGCCAAGATTTTAGTAAAATGACACTGTCTCAGACTTTTGGAGCTTTGGGGGCAGCAAATTCTCTAAGAAAGTGATCACCGTGACAACCGGACTGTGAGTTCATGCTCGCTCTCTCTCTCTCTGAGGGCTCACTCCCAGGCCGTGGCACCCAGGGGTCCACCCCTGCGCTGCTAAAGCCTGGGGCAGCATGGAGCGGCCCACAGACCCGCCTCGGGGCTCCCACGTAGGTGCTGGTGGGCGGGTGCCGCGGGGCGTTTTCCAGTTTCCTCCCCTCTTCTAGGGGTGTCTGCGGCCCCGCTCATCCCCCGTCCACGCAGGCAGTCTCTCCATCAGGCTTGACCTGGGCTCGTCCTGCCTTGGCTCCCTCGTCCTGAAACGTCGCTGTTCAGGAACTGTTGACGGGCGCACGTTCTGGAGGGTGGAGAAGTGTGGGCCAAGAAGGGCCCGTGGGGACCTAGGGACCCCCAGAGGGTTGGGGGCAGCCTGGGGAAGGACGCCCCTCTGCTGCCCCCTGGTGGCCAGCAGGCTCACCTCGGGGTTGTGAGAAACAGCCCCACGGCACCCGTGAGGACAGTTGCGAGGTGGTGGGTCTCTCATTCCTGCAGCCTTCCTGAGCACCCCCGAGGAAATTGCTGCCCCCACCCCCCGTCCTCACAGCTGAACCCCGCACACTGGTGGCTTGCTCTCTCCGGGCCTTGGGGGCTCATAACTGACCCGAGGACGGGCCACTCTGTGCTCGTCCCTGGGAGCCTGGTTAATGCGTGCTTCGGCCTCCTTCTTGCCCTCCCCCCAATCCCTGGTCCTGTTCCTTTGGTTCCCCCCCACTTGGTGTGCAAGGTCCTGAGATAGTTTACTCGTCCTTGGAACCTACCTGGAGGGTGGGGTGTAAGAAAGTGCGGTTAGCTCATCGGATCCTCTCGTGTCCCTGAGAGAGGGGCGGCCTTGGAGCCCCACCCTGCAGAGGAGGACACTGAGGGTCAGAGAGGCCGGGAGCAGCAGCAGTGACACACTCCCACTCCCAGCCCCGGGGCTCCGTTCTTCCCTCCAGCTCTCACCGCTTCTCCACGTCCTGCCCCGTCGGCAGAAGGTTCTAGTGCTGGGGGGGATGTGGGAGGAGGTCCAGGGGTGTGGAGGACGGAACCCAGGCAAGCCGGACTTGGCAAGGGGGAGATTCCCTGCGTTCTGAGCCCCAATTCCCCAAGACCCTAGACGGGGAGCCATAGTGGTGTCTTGGGCACATGAAGATTGGGTTAAACGTGCTTGCGCCCTGCCCCCAACGCCTTTCCATTCAGCCTCTGTGCCCGCCACCACAGGGTCTGCGTGGATGTGGTGAAGACACACCCAAGCCACGCAGCAGAGCCCTGCGGTGCACAGGGAGACTCCCGCTCGAGGAGACCTGGGGGCTCCTGGGGGCCCCATCCTCCCGCGTCCGCAGAGCCAAGCCCCATCCTGCAGCCCGGGCTTTGGGCATCTGTGTGTCGCTGGGCAGTGCAGGCCTCCCGAGCTCAGCGTAAATGGTGACGAGTGTGGGAGAAGGCCCAGCGGGGCCCAGGTTCTCTAAATGCCACCTTCAGTCCCTGCCTTATTCCATTGCCCAGCGACATGCTGCTCTTCCCAGGAGACACCCCCCCCGGCTCCCAGTGAGGAGCAGGGGCCCCAGCACCCCGCTGCGGCGTGGCCGGGTTCCTGTGTTGTGGCCCCGCTGGAGCAGAACCCTCCGGAGGGCGGGCACCAGGCCAGGCCTGCCTCGGTGCTGTCCGCAGAGCCAGGTGCCTGTGGGGGCCCCATGCTCCCCTGCGGGCCGGGGACTCCCATCCCCACCAGCCCACCCACCCAGGCTCCTCTTGGCCCCGGAACTACTAGGGGGAGGGGAGAGGTGGGCCGGGGGAGGGGCTTCGAGTGACCTCAAAGCTCCGTTCCTCTTCTCTCCTCAGTCGAGAACACCACCCACTGTGAGTTTGCCTACCTTCGGGACCTCCTAATCAGGTGAGAGGGGGCTGTGGGGCGTTGGCCTTGGCCCCCTGGGGACCCCGAGAGGGCCCTAAGTCACGAGTTGGGGCAGTGGGGGTGCAGCCGGAGGTCTTGGACAGGACCTCGGAAGCCCGTTGTCTAAAACACCTCCAGGGAAGTGAAGCAGGAAGTAAAAATCCTGTATCTGTGTGAGGCCCCAGGGGGGGAAGGCGCTGGGTTCTCATCACTGCGGCCTGAGTCCGTTAGATTCAGGGCCCCAGGGGGTTTTCTGTGCCGGGCATGGGGGTGGCGTCCCCCACTCCCATCCCGGTGTTTTCTGACCTACCTGAGGCTGTCCGTGGGTTTTCCTCGAGCTTGGATAAGGAGCGCTCGGGCCTTAAGCCATTAGAGAGGATACCGTGCGGCTGGGTCTGGGCAGGTAATTGGAGACGGTGGGGGCACCTGCCATGGCACCAGGGGCTCCCAGCTTCTCCGTCAGCTGGTGGGGGGGCATTCTAGGCGTGAAGTCAGGAGGGACAAGGCCATCTCTGGGGACCTCTAGGTTGGAGGGTGGAGTGTGGCTCCCAGGAGTGACCCCACCATGTCACAGCCGAGCCTGGCTGCCCAAGACACCCACCCCAGGCCCTTTCGAGTCTCCTGCTGGGCTGCGCGGGAGGGAGGACCTGGGCCCAGGACCAACTGGTGGGGTCAACCAGCACTCCAGCTCCGGCTGCAGCCCCAGGACTGGTGGTCTGTCCCTGGACCCCGGCCCGATGCTTCTCGTTGGCCACAAGGACATTCCAAGCGCTGTCCCCTCTGAGTGCACACCCGGCTCCTACCCTTGGACTGGCCACAGGCTTGGCACGGACAGAAGGGGTCGCGTGCGTTAGAACACAGGTGTCCCGAGAGGGTCTGGGTTGCCGTGGAGACTGCCTCCCACGCCCCCTGCCGTACCCCGGCCTGGGCCCATGGCTGGGCCTTACGAGCCCTCCTGGGGGCCCCCCTGAAAGCCAGGCAGGAGGGATGGGGCACAAGGGGCGCAGGCAGTGGGAGTCCCGGGTCTGGCCCCATGGGATCAGCGTCCACGACCCCCCGTGTCCCCCCGTGTCCCCCCAGGACGCACATGCAGAACATTAAGGACATCACCAGCAGCATCCACTTCGAAGCCTACCGGGTGAAACGCCTGCACGAGGGCAGCAGCGCCATGGCCAACGGCGTCGAGGAGAAGGGGCCCGAGGCCCAGGAGATGTAGACCCACCCTGCCCCCGGGACCCTGCCCCCCAGCCCTTTCCAGCACCGTCCCCAGGCCCGCCCACGTGCCCCGTTTTATTTTATATCATTTCCTCCACCTGCCGTCGTCCTCCGCCCCTTCACACGCCGCCCAGTAACAAGACCGCGAGCGTCCCCCTGCGTGTGTGCGTCCTTAGCTGCTCGCTGCGGGGCCTCGGGCGGGAGGCCTGCGAGAGGCTGGGCCGCGGCCCCGCAGGGGCAGGAGAGGGTGCGCGGACCCAGCGCCAGGCCCCAGCCTCTGAGCGAGGCAGGCTTGTGCGGGGTGGGAGGCCCCGCCTGGCCGGCCTGGAGCCCCTTCCTGCCCCCTCCTCCCAGGCCGTAACTCAGACCCGCAACTCAGAGAGCCCCTGCCCTTGCCCCCCGCCCCCAGGGGAGAATAGTTAATTCCACGAGATGCAAGTTGCCAATTGCTTAGACACGGGGAGGCCCGTTGCCTGCCGCCTGCCCGCGAGCCCGTCCTATAGCAGAAAGTGCCTTTATCTCAGCCGTCCACGAGCCAGCCTTCTCTCCCGCTCTGTCCCCGCCACCGGCGCTGGGGACGCACCGGAGAGAGGGAGAGATGGATGTCTTCATCTCTCCATCACTCCCCCGCCCCCCAGGATTTGATTGAGCATGCAAGAGGAGGGAAAAGATGCCCCCCGCACCAGCCCACCCCCGTGATTTGGGGGAAGGTCCCAGCAGGTGAAATCTGGTGGAGGACCCGAGGAAGGAGGAGGGGACTGTGTGGGCCGGTGCTGGGCCTGTTCAGAGCGGCCCGGGTGACCGACCCCAGCACCTGGCCTGCACAGCCCTGTGTGACTGGGAGTGTTTCTGTCTGGCCGTCTAGACATCGCTGGCCCAAGATGCTCCACCCCGGGTACACATTCAGCCCTCCTGGCCGGCCTTGCTGACACCTTGGCCCCAGGAGCTTTTTGTCTCCCTAAATGTATCTGGGCTCCTGCACCCCGGAGCCCATCGGAAAAATGCCCCCCGCAAAGAGGGAGCGGCCAGGAGGCAGGTGTGTGTGTGGCCCCTCAGCGAGCCACAGCCCAGGCTGGCTTCTTGCACCACTGAGAAAAGCAGTGGGAGAAAGGGGGTGCAGACAGGCCTGTGCGGGGTGTGTGTGAGTGTGTGTGTGTGTGTGTGTGTGTGTGTGTGCGCGCGCGCGTGTGCGCGCAGGATGTCCTTGCGTCGTCGCGTGTTCCCTCCCCACCTAAGACAGAAAGGACCCCTCAGCGAAACCGTTTACTTGCCGACTTGCCATGTTTTTGCCAAAACCAAGATTGCGAAGGAAACCTCCACCTTCGGTGGCAGGGTGGGGGCGCGGGGCACAGCCTCCCGGGCGGGCCGGGCTTGCTTCCCTTCTCTGTCGCCAGATCTCGGCAAATCGTGGGTTTCGCCGACATGTGCTCCACAGTGGCCTTTTGCTGTGTGCCTCCTGAGAAATTCGTCTTTTTGTAAAAATAACAGTGTTGAGACTGTATTTCCTGAAATAAATGTCCAAACGCAAACCCACCGAGGGGACGTGCGCCTCTTCCTGACCCCAGAGGCGCGGTTGCCCTTTGGGAGGAAGCCGGCCGGGCCGTGGTTGCTGGGGTCTCCTTAGCCCCGCAACGGGGAAGCCGGTTTCAGAAGCCCGCGTGTATGCGGAAAGCCAAGGGCAAGGCTTTTCCTAATTGATTCACTTAAGGAGGCTTGGAAGGGTTTCCTGCATCGAGGCGCTGAAAGCCGCTTCCGTCCCTGAATTGTTGGAAATAAAGTTTCTCTTCTCCAATTTCCTCCTGTCGGATCGAAGCCTAAGGAACTGTTCCGTATTTGACAGTAATTCCCTACCAGTGAACTTGTTCCCGGAGTAGAGGGAGGGGTTCCGGAGGCTGCCGGGGGCGCATCTCTCTGCACACCGCACCCGCGCCCGGGGCGTTTGGGGCCTGAGCCCTTTTCTGAGCAGAACGTCACCCTGAGCCGGGGGCCGCCTCAACCAACGGAAATCCATTCTCTCCTGGTTCCAGAGGCCAGGAGTCCAAGATCGAGGTGTCGGCAGGCCGTCCTTTCCCCAGCCTTCTGCTCTGTGCCTCCTTTTCTCCTTGCAGACCACAAACAGCTCTTGGAAGGCAACTCCCGTTGGATTTGGGGCCTATCTTCAGGATGGTTTCATCTCCTCCTTACCTTAATTCCGTCTGGAAGGACCCTGTTTCCAAATAAGGCTGAGTTTTGAGGTTCTGTCGGAGAGGACGTGAATTTGGGGGGCGGGTGCCCTTCAACCCAGGGCATCCGGTACCCGCTCCGTTGCTGGGCCCTGCAGAAGGTCAATGGGTGTCATGTCCAAGTGAATCAATGGGCAGAGGCCACGTGGACCGTGTGCTTCCTGGATTCTGGGGTATGTCAGGCCCTGCCGACGTCTGCTGGGGGCACAGGAGGACAGGGTCAGCCCGGGGCCTGGGTGGGGGGCTGTGGGACCATCATCTCAGGGCTCTTTCAACTCTCACAGTGTCTGCTCTTGAACTTCTTGACCCTGAAGTTTCCCCTTACCTCCCTCCGGACTGAAACCGCCCCCATTTTCGCCCCTGCTGGACACCGGTGTCCGGCAGCTGCTATCTCTGGGCCCAACACCCTCTCTGAGCCTTGATCTCTGTTCTGGAGTCTGGCTCCTTCCCCCTGGGGCTGGCCGGCTCCCCATCCCTGGCGCTGCTGGTCCCTCACTCGCCAGCCTGATGGGGACCAGGACACGGGCTCTGCCCAGCCCACCTGCACTTCCCATCCAAGGGCAGCCCAGGAGTGGCAGCGGCAATGGGCCTCTCCCACCTAAGCAAGCAAATCCCCTGCTGTAGATCCGGGCGACCTGCTGTCCCAGTCTCCCTGGACATGTGGGGTTTCCAGGGCTCTGGGACTTTCAGTGCTAAAACCGGGAAGGTTCTGGGTGAGCCAGGCAAGTTGCTCACCCTATGGGGACCTCACACCACCCTGCCCCTTCCCACCGTTCAGGGTCCTGGTCTTGGGCTCGCAGACCAAGGGTCTCTTAAGGAGCTGGGCTATTGCCAAGACGTCCTGGGGGTGAGCAGGGGGTTCCAAGGACCAGCCAGAGCGTCAGACTGGCTCTGAGCACCTGTGTGGGGGTGGGGTGTCCCGGGGGGGCTGTGGTGGCCAGGCGTCCTGTGCTCATTCCTTCCCTGCTCTGGGCTGCAGGATTTGGACAAGCCAGGAAAATAACTGAATTAATGGCCAGTTTTTGGGGGGAAGGGGGCATTTGTGCATGTCCAGACCGTGCCTTGTGTGTGTCTTTGTATCCCGGAAGGACCCATGGCAGGTGGCCCCCACCTGGGGGAGAAGCCAGATGGAAATCTGCTAAGGGGTCCCCTTTCAGATCCATATTTAGGGATGTGCCCCCCTCATTGTTAAACATGACTCCTGACTACGAAAGTGACATAAAGTAGGTGACGTGGAATGTGCAAAATGCACAGAAGGGGAAAAAATACGTCACGAGGAAATGAAAAGGCCACCATCCTCCCTCGCGCCAGCTCTGGGGGCGGGGCCGGCGTCGTTGTCATCTTGGTTCCTGTGCTTTGATCTGTGTCCCGCCTGACTTGGTTTTAGGGGTGCTGGGGAGAGGAAGTTGGGGGGCAGGAGGGAGGTGGAGAGCCACGCAGATTTCTGGCCAGACCCCAGTGTGAAGAGCTGAGGATTTGGAGGCATCCAGTCTTGGGGGTGACCCCGCAGGGGTCCCCAGCCCTCCCCTCCCCCTTCCTGCTCGCCCCCACGCCTCCCGCTGAGGAAGGACAAGGGGGACAGGCCTCCAAGTAGGTCGGGCCCAGCTCGGGTGTCCCGGATGGTGGAAACTGGGACTCGCTGAGCAGACCAGATGCATTTCCTGCCTCGGCGCCTAGAACACTTCCCAGATGTGCACACGGCCCCAACCCGTTAGGAGGGGCCCCGGGGGAGCAGACCCCGCTGTGTCGGGGACTCGGGCCTAACGCCAGCACAGGGGGCTGTTGCTGTGAGAAGCCCAGACCCGAGAGCCTGTCCTTGGAGGGTCCCAGGGAGGCTGCGGTCCCTCCACTGACCCAGGGGGCTGCAGACCCCCGCCCTGCCCGCACTCCGAGGGCGCTGGCCTTTCCAGAAAGTAAGACGTCCTTGTTTTTCTCTGATAATATTGGCCATACCTGCTTCCTGTAGAAAATGTGAAAAATAGAAAAAAGCCAGAAAACAGCCACCCTCACGGCAAACGCACAGACCCAGTGTGGCCAGTCCCCCGGCTGATGCGCAGGAGGTAAAGAAGTGCTTTTAAATACATGGGGAAAAAAAGCATAATAAATAAGTAAACAAATGCTGGTCGTGTTTGTCTTTCCGAAACTGAGCTCAGACCGAGCGCACCCTTTTGTAACCTGCGTTTTCACTGAACTATCAGTGAGGGTTTTCCCACTTCCTTATGTTTTCCCGGAAAACGGGATTTGAACGGCGGTACGTTAGTCCAGCGCGTGCATCTGCCTCATCAAGTGAGGATGGCCGCTTGTTCACCCCTGTCCTCCTCAGATGAGAGGGGTGCCTGGTGGCAGGAAGCTGCTGGAAACTGTTCGGAAGCCCCCACTGAGAGGGTCTGTGTAGACCCAGCGCCGGGAGGGCCCCGGGATCCCGTGGACCCGTCCCTCCCCCTCTCGCCCATTTCCCTCAAGGCTCAGCCCTCAGGGTCTCACGGAGTTCAGCGCTCATGCACAGAGCACTGCTTTGACCCTATTACTGAAATGCTCATTACCGATTTCCTTTTCCCTGTAGATTCAGGTAGGCAGCTGGGCGTCTCCCGAATGGGTCCTCCAGGGAGACCCCGGCAGGCCACTCCTCTGGATCACATACTGAGGACGCCCCAGAGGCCAGAGGGGGCGGGTTGGGGGGGAGGGGAGGAGGCAGTGGCCCCTGGGTCCTGCCCTGGGTCACTCATGGCCCAAGATGACCCTGGTCAGTCCCTCGGCTTCGGGAGAGACAGGAAGGCCCAAACAGCCTTGTGATCATCGTTCATCGTGATTTAAGTGCCGAGGGAGAAGTTCCAGGCCTGGAAGGTCAGATGATGGGGGACCTGGCCCACGATGCGGTAGGAATCAGACGGGGCTTTCTTTGTGTGAAAGCCTGAGTCGAGGGGAGCGTGGAGTTGGAGGTGATCAGGAGGCCGAGAGGCTGGAAGTGGCAGAGGGCGGGGGTAGGGCCGGGGGACTGATTCTACCCCAAGCCGAGCCCCTCCCTGCACCCCTGCAAGGCTGGCCTCACCACCCTCCTTTCTCCTGCCTGGGGGAGCCCCGGCCACTCTCCCGCTGCACCCTCGCCCGGTGCCCACTACCCCCCACAGGGCAGCAGGGCGGCTCCAAGGACCCCTGATCCCCGAAGTTCTCCAAGGGGGGCCCTGGCCAGCCCTCCGCGGTTCCGGGGAGAGCCCTGGGCCACCGCTCAGCCGCCCTTTCCCCAGCAAGCCGTGGGTCCTGACAGAAGAGTGCAGCTGAATGGATGCGCAGAGCCTAGGGAGAGAGCATCTTCCTTCCCGTCAAAGAGGACGGCTGTAAATAATGAGAATAAAGAGGGAGTATGAATAATTAAAGCTGCCCAGAGTGAGTGGGTCTTGAACCGTCTGCCTGATTTAAAAACTAATTACTTGGAGAGTGTCACTGCCAAGGAACGGCTGTCCGTTTCCCACAATGCCCTCCTCCTCCGTCCTTCCCTCCTCCTCCTCCCTCCTCTACCCCTTCCATCCCCTCTTCCCCCTTCTTCCTCCTCTCCCACCTCCTTCTCCATCGCTCCCCCTCCTCTTCACCCTCCTCCCGCTCCCTTTCCCTCCCCCCTCCCTCGGGTGCCGGGGACACCGGCATCAGGCTGACCGGCTGGTCCTGGCATGTGGAGGCCCCCGGCCCCGCCAGCTCCCTGAGTAATGACGTCAGTGGGGTCTGCCCCACGAAGGAACACAAGTTCCCTGAAGGAAACAGCCACCTGGAGGGACCGCGCTGGGGAGACATCGAGGACCCACGCAGGCAGAACTGAGTCTGGAGCTGGAGCACTTGGGAGACCCCAAGGGTGGCCTCAGCAGCCAGGCTCAGGTGGGCCCGGCTCAGACCCGGCCTCTGCATCCTGCCCGGAGCCCCTCAGAGGGTGCTGGGGGAGGCGCGGCCCCAGGTGGTGCCCCTGGCCAGGCGGCTCCCAGACATGTGGCCCTCAGAGTGCCCTTGGGTGCCAAGAGTTGGGGCGAGGGGACAGGAGGGAGTGTTTATAGGGACAGAGCTTCAGCTCGGGCAAAGAGAACGTTCTGGAGGTGGACGGCGGCGGTGGCTAAACGCCTCCGAACTGTGCATTTAAAAAAGGCTAAAATGGTAAATTTTATGTCATGGCTATTTTACCACAATTTTAAAAATAAATATTTTAAAAAAGGCTGTCTGTATCTCAGGCCCACTGGGTCTGGGACAGGCTGGTCTCATGGCGGAAGGCGTGGTTCCAGCACGTTCTAGCACGATAAAGGGCGCGTCCCTGCGTCTCCCACTGGAGAAGGGGGCCTTGGGGCTGCGGGGGGCCCTCTGCCAGGGGAAGAAAACACTGTGCCCTCCGGCCAGCTGCAAGTGGGGCTTTGAGTGCTGGATCGGGGTAGGATCTGCAGTGCCTCCCAGTCAGTGAGCTGTGGGGTGTGGACATGGCCTTGAGGGGGCGTTGCTGAGTCTCAGGATTTGTAACCAGATTAACCCAAGGGGGCCACTCATTACAGGGGCTCAGTAGCATCTCTGGTCTTCGCTGCCTATTTGGCGGCCCAGGCACGGCCCCCCACCTGACTCCACCCCTATGGGAGGGCCCTGGATCCCTGCTCTGGCTCTGGGGCAGGTCAGCCTCCTGCAGGAAGTTCCCTCCCCCTCCTACTCCCCAGCCCTCCTCCTCACGGTCCTGCCTGGAGCTCCAGCTGCTCCGGGCAGCCCCGGGGTCGGTAGCGGAGAGAAAGGTCCTTTCCTGCACAGAGGGCCCTGCTGCTTGTCCAGCCCGGCAGGGTTTACAGAGATTCCACTACCCTGGTGCCTTTGGAGAAGACCCGTTGGGGGGCTGCCGGCTGCATGGCCCGGAGGATGAGACAACTCCTGCACCAGGGCGGGGGTGGAGGCCCGGCTCCCAGGGTTCCTCCTCTGCGGGCCCTGCGTGCTGGGAGCAGCTTTGGGCAGCCCCTCCTCTGCAGCCACCCTCGCTGGGAAGAGCGGGGCTGGAACACAGTCGAATGGGATCTCCCTGCGTGGGGCAGGGAGCGTGTGTCTGCGGGCGCATGTGTGAGCATGCCAGCAAGCACGTGTGCCCCATAGCACAGGATACAGGGAAGCACACGGGGTCGAGAGAGCCCACTGGTGTGGGACTGTAGTCAGTGTCCCCCCCAATTCACATGTCGGCGCCTACCCCCAATGTGACAGCAGTGGGAGGTGGGGCCCTTGGCGGGCGACTGGGTTTCTTCGGGATGTGATTCATGCTCTATAAGAAGAGACAAGATAGCTTGCTCTCTACCTGTGCGCGCACCGAGGAGAGGCCGTTGGAGCAGTGAGAGGGCAGCTGTCTACAAGCCACAGAACCCCTCTCACCAGGAGCTGAATCTGTCTGTCAGCACCTTGATCTTAGGCTCCCTGGTCTCCAGAAGTGTAAAGAATAAAGTTCCATTGTTTAAGCCACTCAGTCTGTAGTATTTGTTGTATCTTCCCAAGCAGATGAAGACAA
>JAQQSY010001917.1:0-14031 GCA_028646535.1 Procyon lotor
TTGGCATCTGCCAGGTGGTCAGTTTCGTCCCAGTGCTTCTCAGAGACACTCTGGGATGAGTTTCTCCTGCTATTGTCACGGCAACCACGGGACCCCATTTCTACCCCTCTGCTGTGTGTCGAACTAGTAAAACACACGCGGCTTTCTGTGATTTTCATACAATCATCTCAAACGGAAGGGTACTGAGCCTCTGGTCAGAAAGAGGCAAAATCCAGCACCGGCCCCGAGGCTGCCCCACATGGACGTGCAGAGATGCTGAAGCTGCCATGAGCGCCAACGGCACAAAGGACAGGACGCGGGGAGGCCATGAGTCCCCCCTGCAAACCCAGTACTGTGGGCGGTAATGACCAGGCATTGGCTCAGTCCTGCTGTCACTGGTACCTGAGGGGCTGGGACACAGAATCTCCCCCCTTTGTTTACAAGATTGGCCAAGGAGTGTTGTCCAAACGGGTGGTGAAGTTACCAGAAATGAAGGCTAGTCCCCGGACCCTGACTGGTGCCCTGAAAGGGCAAAACGGGGCTGGTCTGTAGCCCTGAATATGGGAGGGGCTCAGACACAGGCCACAGCCTGGCAAGGGGAAGAGCACACCTGTGGGCCCCGGAGGACACAATGGGCCCCAGGGGACACTGTGGGATACTGTGACAGCATTGGACACTGTGGACACTGTGGGACATCGTGGGACACCCTGGACGCCACGGGAGGCTGTGGACGGGGAGGTGGAGAACCCCCTGATGCAGGAGAGACTCCTCTCACGGACTGATGTGACCATGCAATTCCGGCTTTCCTTGCAAAAAGAATATATCTTTTCCCACATATTAGTGACTGTATGTGTTGAAGAATTGTATCTGTTCTTTTGCTTAAGGACATAGAAGCAAAATCCTCTTTGCCTCCAATCTGATGAAGCACATCGCAAAGTCAAAAACATGCACGCCTCGGTCATGAATATCAGCTGTTTTTACCGTTTGGCAAACTAGACAGGGATCTCAGAAAGGGTATTTGCTGAAATAATGCAGAGAAAACATTGCTCAGTGCCCGCTCTGAGCAACACTGTTGACAGGAGGCTGGAGGTTGGGCCCTTGCTTTCAGTCAGTGCTCTTGTCTGATTACCATTTCAAAATCTGTAGGATCCGTAGGTATAGCCCCTTTGTTGGTCCTGATCTAAGCAATCTGTGTTTGTTGGTTGGTTGGTTTATTTGTTTTTAAATTTCTTTTTCTCTTGAGTTTTGCTATAGGTTGCTCAATTTAACTAGTCTTTAAAAAAGAACCACCTTGGGGCGCCTGGGTGGCTCAGTGGGTTAGAGCCTCTGCCTTCAGCTCCGTTCATGATCTCAGGGTCCTGGGATCGAGCCCCGCATCGGGCTCCCTGCTCAGCAGGGAGCCTGCCTCCCCCTCTTCTCTCTGCCTGCCTCTCTGCCTACTTATATGATCTCTCTCTCTTGTGTCAAATAAATAAAATCTTAAAAAAAAAAAAAAAAAAGAACCAGCTTAAGTCTCTGTTAATGTTCTCTCTTGCTGGTACCCTGGTTTGTTGACTTCTGTTGTGATCTTTATTCATGAGGAGTTTTAAATCAATGTTGCACAGAAACGTCAGGGTTCCTACACCCCACCTTGAAGGAGGTTCCTCGAAGTCACTCCGTGCACAGTCCTTGCCGTTTGCTCATCGTGCCCACCCCGGCAGCTTGGCTGCCCGTCCCCCTGTGGCTCCCACAGCACTGAGCTGACTCCTTGCGTGAAGGCTGGGGACTGGAACTCAAGTAGACCTGGGAGAGATGCCGGCTAAACAGCTGTGTCACTGCGAGGTGTCGGTGTGAGCTCTTTATCCTCTAAACTCTCTCTGCACCTGTAAATGGAAGGAAGGCTGCTGTGAGGACCGACGTGCCTTTGTGGTCAGCACAGCACCTCAGCCCTGTGCGTTGAAGGTACCAGGAAGCCACCCCCACGAGTCATGGGGGGCACAGCACACACGGGCTCTGCGACCCCCCAATGCATCACCACCACGTAGAAACCACTGTAGAAACTCGGGCAGGGGAACTAACAGAGCACGTTGGCTTCAAAGTGCTGGAAGGTCTGGAGGAGCAGCAGGGAGCACGGTGTCCTCCACCCCTCGCACCTGCGGTGGTCTGTGGTGGTCTGCGGTGCTCCCAGTGCAGGTTGCTGGGGAAGGCAGCTGGTGAGAGTCTGGGAGATGCTGACGATGGATGGAGGGGATGGAGACGAGCCAACACCCTGCGGGGCAGGGGCAGGTGCTAAGGCCCGTCTGCCTCCCTGTCGGTATCATCTATCACCTTCCCACCGAGTTGAACTGTGGGTGTGTCCTCATCCCTGCTCTACTCACTGGCGCTTGTGGTTGTGATGACAGCCTTCTTGGTTTTCACAACACATCCTAGACAAATGAATTCCTGAGCATCAGTCTTCACTCATTGGTCCCACACAGTCTCACCCCGCGTCCCTCGTCGCCCGTGAGTTATAGTTCTTCCGCGGCTCCAGCGTTCTGAACCCCGACGCTTGTCACCTATGACACAAACGCCAAGAAATGAAACAGTGCTCCGCCAGCAGTGCCGGGGCGAGGGTGTGGGGATGGACACGGTTTCCTCTCCAACATTCAGTGTTCAGTGTCGTCGAAGGGACACCCCGCGGATCTCCCCAAGGTGCCACCCGGGCGTGTTCAGCATCTCTCAAGCCCCTGTTGGATGTGATTTGAAGTGTATCTTAGAACCAAGTCCCATGACTTCAAGGCCAACCGTTCACGTAATTGCTTCTCCAGCAGCATGTGTGTGTGTGTGTGTGTGTGGGCACACCCGCACATGCGTGTCTGAGCACATGTCCGTGTGCATGGGAATCCACGCGGGTGTGTCTGTGCAAGTGTGCCTGTGTGTGCAAAGATGCAGACACAGAAAGGACAAGGAAGGGCTCCGGGACTCCCCGCAGGGCCAACAAGGGCCCACAGCGCTCCCTCATCACCTCTCCATTTGAGGGTCTCCACCCGACAGACACGGTGTCTCGGAAACAGCCGCAGCCCTGGAAGACGACTTTTAGGACCAAGAAAAGCAGCCACGAGGTGCTCGGAAGAGAGGAGAGGTGGGCAAAGAAGAGAAAGAGAATGAAGAAGGCAGAAAGGGGCGCGTGTGTAAGTGTGCATCTCAGGAGAGCGGGTGGGGGGGCAGGCTGCGAAGCCTCGCACACCACCCCCCACAGCGCGGGGCAGGACCCTAGCCACTGCCAAGCCTCCCCCCGCTCAGCCCGTCCCACCCCCAGGCGCCCACCGCCCAAGACCCCACCGGGAACTCCGGGACAAGAGTTCGCCCAGAAACAAACACAGGAAAGGGAAAACAGAGGGCTGGAGGGCATCTACTGTGGGAGCAGCAGAGGTTTGCTGAGTAGGGGAAGGCGTTCTCTGGGCCCACGGGAACACGATCCTGCTCACAGTAAAATATTCTGCAGTGGCTACTAGAGCCGGCACGTAAGAGCAGGAGATCGTGAACAACGTGCACCCCTTGGAGACGGTGTTCAACTCCTCCGTTGGGATGTCCGCAGTCATCCCAGGACCCCCACCCGCCCCATCTGGTAGCTTTGTGGGGCGGAGCTGCGGACCGCGAGGCTGTGGCCGGCGGGGGCTGGGACAGGCTGGTGGGAGGCACGGCCTCCAGAGGGGGTGCCCTGTGTTGCCGGCACCACGGCGCCCGTGGGCCCCTCCGGGCCAAGTGGCAACACGGACCTGAGAAAACGTTCACGATTTGGGTCCACATCACGCTCTCTGCCCCACGACTGACATGCAGCTGGGAAAGGGCTTCGGCCCCAAGGAAAGGAGATTCTGGTGGTGACGTTTGGGGTCCTTTTATGACAAGATACAATTGGTGAGATCCCGGAGGACTTCCCGGTACCTCTCCCTTTAGAGCAGTAGTTCCCAAACCCAGGAGCACGCAAGTCCCTGTGGGCCCCCCTCTCAGATCTCCTGAATTCGGGTCTCTGGTTCGGGGTCCGGATCGTCTGTGTCTTGAAATTTTTCCCCAGGATGTCAGAGGTAGTGGTTCTCATAGGCCCTAAGATTCTGAGGCTCTCCAGGCCCTTTTAGGGTCTTGGTTTTTATTTCTAATGCAGGAAGTGTTGGAAGATAGAGTCAACACAAATAAAATTTATTTGGCTTCCCTCAAGAACTTTTAAGGGTATAAAGGAGTCTTTGAGACCCAAAAGTTCAGGAATTCATATGTAATTTTCTAGAGTTTTCAGCCAGTACTTAATGAACTAAAACTACTTCCTGAAGATTCTCTACCATTTTTGGAGGTTCCTGCAGAACCCACGTCCACAGACTGGACAGTCCCATGTGGGAAAGGACGCAACGGGACATTCTCCTGCTGGCTTTCATCAAGAACAAGTACTGATATGAAGAACATCCATGCACCCTCCAGAAACCGCATTTAAGGATGTTGTCCACTGTGTTGTATACAAATATATACACCAGACAAGAATCATTTGCTCCAAGAACAAGTTTGTCTCTTGTAAGGTGTCCGCGTTCTCATTAATGGATATTGAAATTATATAACTTACTATTTTTAATTTTGTCTTGGTTACCAGCTCAGAGGTAAATTTTGTATTCGGGACATAAATAGTAAAGAATTTTGAAATGAGAAGGTAAAGCACAACAGACACTTTTCTTTTTAAACTCCTCAGGGAAAAAAAAAAGTGTAGACCCCCAGCTCAGGTACGCATTAAGCAGTTAGAGAGGAAAACCTCAGAATATTGTAGCCAGGGTGGGTTTTGATTTTGTGCATACAAGTGCCAGAGAAGAATGATGAGTAGCGAGGGTTTTTTTGAGGTAGTACTAATCCCAGCTGACCTTGAGCTGCGGACATACAAGGGCTGTCCCCAGTGCTTTACACACATCTCATCATAACCCTTCCCAGCATCTGCTATGTCCTCTTATTCTCATTTTAGGGAAGAGGACACGAAGACATTTAATGACGCCACACGGGACGGCATCGGTATGGAAATTCCGTCTTCGACCTTTCACCGGGGGGAGGGACGTGCTCCCGGACCACCCTGGAGAGCCTCTCGGTGTCTGGGCCAGGCATGAGGCCCCCATCGCAGGCCATGGGGCAGCAGCTGTAACTGGACAAGGTGACGCCGGTCTGAACTGGGCCACTCCAAGCACCCCGCAGGGCACACCAGTGTCTGTGTGCGTTACAGGGAATGCACAAGTGCTCTTACTGCTCGCTCTGCATAGACCTAGCTCAGGGCTTGCTTCGGCTGAAATGTCCATGCTAAGAAACACGGGAACAAAAGTACAGCTCAGAATAAGTTTAATATGAGCAGATCCTATAGATCCACCCAGCAGAACAGGGAACTTTCCACAGAAACCCTAACCCTAAAGGGTCTGACTCTTGTCATCTCCTTTTTCCAGAAATAAAGGAGATCGACATAAAAATCTGTCTCGAAGTGCTGGGGTATTCCCCAAATATGTGGAATGAGGTCAGCTACGCCCGTCTCTAGAACGTTACATGCATTTCGCTTGCACCGTGGTGTTGAGGTCCCCTGACCCCACAGGGAAGGCTCGGCCTCGGCCCTGGGGGCCCCTGCCTCCTGCCCCCTGCCCTCCGCTGCAGGATAGTGAGGCCCAGGAGGACCTGACGGTAATACCACCATCTCCACAGAGAGAACATGTCCCCAACCGTCTTCCTTCTGTGGACACCTTTTACTGCTTTTTTTCCTCTGCACACCCGAATATTCTAAAGGCAAATCACACTTATTAGGAGACACCACCCTTCCTAGAAATCAAATAGTCCTCGCCACTATTCATACTGCCCCTTCAGCCTGTGATCTGTGCGACCTACCAGAAGGAAATCACTTTCCCCAAGTAAGAAGGGGCCCAGGGAGCGGGCACAGGATGACCTCCTAACACAGACGCAGACTGGGTTGTCACGTGCTACGTCTGGGGAGCGAGGGGGAAAAGAGCTCCCGTGTCGGGTTTGCGATCCGAAGCAAGGTTAAGTATCACTGCCGAACAGCCTTTTTTTTTTTTTTTTTTTTTAGATTATTTATTTATTTGGGTGAGAGAGAGAGCACAAGGGAGAGGGAGAAGCAGACTCTCTGCTGAGCAGGGAGCCCGATACGGGGCTCAATCCCAGGACCCTGAGATCATGACCTGAGCCGAAGGCAGAGGCTTTAACCCATTGACCCACCAGGAACCCCCCACCCCCAGCTTTATTACAATAAGATTTGACGAACATTAAAATTCTTATAATCCTGGTCTTTGCCGATAGTAATTAGAGCCAATAAGCCCCTGGCCGGCCCCTGGACCCCAGACCCCTGGGTGGGGCAGCAACGCCGGGGGGACCACCTCGCTCCAACTCCAAACACTTCAGGAATCTCTTCCCGACCAGTTTTAAAAATCTTCCTCAAAAGGAAAACACGAAGCATTGAATTTCTCTTTTATTTGAACATCAACAAAGTGTAGCACGGGGACTCAGGCAACTTCCTCCAAACATCAGTAACGACAGGAAGAGACATCGTGGGTCGCGCGTAGAACCTTTTGTTTCTATTGAGGGTCATCAAACAGAACCACAAACGTTCCTCTCCTCTGCGTTCACAGTGAAGAACAAGGCACAAAAACTCTGTGCGACAAATGCCACGGGGGGAAAAGAGCTCAGTGACCCATTGCAGCCAGCTGAGAGATGGGGATGGGGACCCAGAGAAGGAGGGAAGAGGGGAGGGAGACAAAGAAGTGACAGGGACACACACAGCTGGGACGGCAACAGAATCCGGGACACACACACACACACACACACACTCTCGCGCGCGGGCAGACACGAAAACAGTCTTGCAAAATGCTTGCAAAAGTCAATTACTTGGGGACAGTCTTTAAAGTGTTGCTGCAGGGAGCAGAGAGCTCGGCATCTGGGCGACCTGACTCTGCACTGAGCGCCCCCGGAGCCCGGTAGCGCCCTGTGCGCCCTGACCTCGCTCTGAGCCCGTGGGCACCGTCCACGGCCAGCAACCCGCCTGCGTCGCAGCGTCCCCGGGAGAAATCTCCCCGTCACCCTGGCCAGAGTGCCCCCCGCGCCCCCCGGTATTAATACATTCACTTTAAGTAAAGGACAACCGAGCTCTTTGCATTCAAACGGGAGTCAGACAACGTAAGCTATTCAGTGGGGAGGGGTTTTGTTTGTGCAAAAACAAATTCGGCTCCCGATGAATTAAATGCTTCACGTTGAACTAGATCTGTGCCGAGAGAGACAGAGACAGAGAGAGAATGAGAAACTAGAGCAAAAGTCACAAGAAACATATAAAATTGGGTTTTTAAAACTGTAAGTCTTCCATGTCAGATGTAAGACTTACCACATGAAAGTCCAACCAGATCAACATTCGGCTACTTACTGACTTCTACAAAATAAGTCAGAGTTGAGGTAATCGGTTACTCTTCGGTGAGCAGCCTTATCGGATGATGACGCGTGGAGGAAATGTCGAGAACTCAGCCTGACGTTAGCCGGGAAGGCGATGGCTGGCGCCTAAATAAAGTTTTACCCTTTATTCAGATCGTAAGTAGAAATTGTTTTTAGATCACTCTACACAGCTGTGCATCCACGTCACTGATTTTTACGCAGAGATTAGAAATACTGGAAACACGCACACGCACCCCCGACCCCGCCAGGGACTCCCACTTCCTCCCTTCAGCAAGTCTCCTCGGGCCCGGAACATTCTGTCCTCCGTCCGCACTCGGCTCTTGGCCTTTCCCCCGCCCTGTGCTTGGCCTTTCTTTCCGCCCCACAGAGGTCACTCGTGAGCAGCACTTCAAACCAAAACACCGCGTCTGGGCAGAAGTGACCCCGACCCCTGCTCACACCTGGCCCAGCCTTTACTGCCCCTGTGCCTCTGGGACACGTGTGTGTGTGTGTGTGTGTGTGTGTGTGTGAGCACTGAGTGTGAGAGCCGTGAGTGTGAGGCTGTGTGAGTGGGCCGGCGTGTGTGCATAAGCGTGTGCAGCAGTGAGTGTGGGAACAGGTGTGAGTGTTCACCAGTGAGCGTTATGGGTGTGTGAGTGTGTGTGCGCGTGTGAACGCGTGGGCAAGCGGCGCAGGCTTGCAAGGCGGGCGGGCCGGGGGCCTGGATACGCCCTCCGCGGGCAGAGCCCCTCCTGTTCCAGACCCCCCTCACCTGGTGGGGTCACTGCCGGGTTCCCAGCCTTCCCTTCCCAGTTGGAAGGTGAGGTTAACTTGAGTTTCCAGGCTTTCCCATCCCCCCACGTGTTTTCTACTTTGGAGAAACAAAATCATAAACGCAGTTCCGGGACAGACAGCCGCCCTCTGGGTGCGCTCCCGCCGGCGGACCCCGGCTCCTGGGACCCCCAGCCCCCCGCAGAAAGCGACAGACCACTGGCCCGGCCAGAGGGTCTCGGACGAACCCGAATGCGGGACCAGAGGCATTTTCCCCGCGGCTTCCTCCCCGACCAGCTGAGCCCCAGGGGCACTCGGAGGAGCGCAGAGGAGGCCAGGATGCCGCAGAAGGCAGCTCGCGGAGACCGGGGGCTGCCGGGCTGAGCGTGGGGAGAGCCCGGACCGGAGGCCGCGGAGCGGGTGGGGCGGTCAGGCGAGCGCGGGTCTCACGCCGGCCCCTCGGGCTGCCAGGCGCCCGGGAGGTGTGCGGTGCGGGCAGACGAGGCCGAGCGCGCCCCACGAGGGCGCCAGGCGGAGGCGCGAGTCCACGAAGCCGGCGGGGCGCCCCGGGGACACCGGTCCTGCTCGCGGGCGCCGGGAAGGCGGCGGGGGGGCCCCCGGGCTGGCGGGCGCGGGCCGTGGGCGGGGGGGGGGCCCCGGGCCGGCTCACCGCGTGCTCAGGTGCGGCAGCGCGTCCAGGCGCCCCGCGAGGTCCCGCGCCGCGGCCGCCCTCTCCACGCCGCGCAGCCACTCGGTGCACTTGCGGACCAGGCCCTCGTCGGCCACCGGGGCCTCCTCCTCGTATTCCACGTCGTCGTACTTGTGCCGCTCGTTGAGCCGCGACACCGGCGGCGCGGGCCGCGGGCCGGGGGGCTGCAGGCTCCCGGGGGGCGGCGGGGGGCGGCCGGGGCCCGCGGGCCGGGCGCACGGGCAGGGCCCGAGCGGGCGCCGGGAGTCGGCCGGGGGCGAGGGCGGCGGCCGGCGGGGCCGCGCGGGCCGCTGCCTCTCCAGGTGGCGCCTCTGGAGCAGCAGGACGGCCTCGGAGGTGAGGCTGAGCGAGAAGCGCGCGGCGGCGGCGGCGTCGGGCTCTGCGGCTCCCGCGGGGCTGGGGCCGGGGCGCGCGGGCCGGGCCGGGGCGCGCGGAGGGCCCGGGCCGGGGGCGCGCCGGGCGGGCGGCCGCTTCAGGGTGGCGGAGGGCCAGGAGCCGGACGGCCCCCCCTCGGGCCGCTGCGGGGGCCTCCTCTTCTCCGCGGCGGGCGGCGGGGGCGCGGGCGGGGCTCCGGAGGTGGGGGCCGCGGCCGGGCGGGGGGCGCCGGGCCTCCGGGGCGGGGCTCGCGCGGCGGGGACCCCCGGGGTCGGGGCGGGCGCCCGCGGCGACAGGGGCGGGAGAGGCATGGTGCGGCCGAGGCGGCGGGTCATCGGCGCCCTGGAGGGAGACGGGCGGCTCTCCGTCAGCGGTGCGCGGGCCCCCCCCACCCCCGGGGCGCCCCCACGGGTGGCCGGGCTGGGCGCCGCGTGCTCCCGCCGCACCCACCCGCGTCCAGCCGCGGCCTCCCCGGCTCGCTCACCGGCCGGCGCCCCCGCCCGGGGTCCGTAGGCCGAAGCCCTCTCGCTCCCCTGCCTCCCGGCCGGGGCGGCCCCCGAGCCCGCGGACTCCTCTCTCCGGTCGGCGGGCGGGGACAGCCGTCAGCCGCCGACCCCGGGCGAGGCGAGCGCGGGCACAGCCTGGCCCGGGCCGAGCGGGACGCGCCGCGGAAGGCGGAGCCGAGCGCCCCGCGGGTGTCACGGCCACTGTTGCGTGCGACCAGACACGGAGCCGGGACGGCGCGGGGCGGGAGCGGCCCGGGGCTCTGCCCGCGCCTCCCTCGGGGCCGGTTTTCATCTCCGGGAGGCGGGGAGCGGCCCTGGGAGGGCCGGCCGTGTCCTCAGCCGTGGGCGGAGTCCTCGCCCGTTGGAGGGAAAGTCCTTGACCACCGCCCAGCGCCTTTCCGAAGGTGGGAAGCCCAGCCCGGGGGACACTGGCCAGGCTGGCCCCGCGCTCCGGTGTCGGTGTCGGAGGGAGCGCGCCGGGGAGAAGGCAGCTCAGGGGGTCGTTCGGCCGGTGTCATGTTAACGCCGGCGCGGAGGGGCAGTCATCCGAAATTAAAGACCTAGTTTTATGCATAAGCAAAATAGTCCATGTTTCAATTATATCATGATAACACAGGAAATATTACACAGGGAGTTCTTTTAATGAGCGATCATTTCGAGCAAAGCAGTGTATTTACTGCTGTGACGGGTTCAAGATGAATGAGACACCCTCACGGTCACCTTCTATTCCAGTCGTAGAGACAGGAAAACATTCCTACTGATATTCCCCGGAACAACTGAAGTGACCAGTAGTGCATCAAGACTCAGTTTCATATAAGCAGCCCCTGCATTCTTAAGGCGGATTATCCACTGATTAGATCCCCAGGAAATTTTTTTCCATAGGACACGCTTTTCAGGCCTAACCCGGGAACATGACCCAGTGCGGGTAAACTCCAAAGGGCCCTGTGCCAACAGCTGCCCCCCCCCCCCCCCCAGTGGCAGTGCCTCCCGGGTGGGAGGACACAGGTCCGGGGTTCCCCTCCCTCCCTCTCCCATGGGCGGCTGCCAGGTCAGGGCACGGGCAAGAACAAACTCCACAGGTGGCCAGCAGCACTTCTCACCACGGCTGGGGGCGGAGAGGGAGGTTTGGGTCCCATAAGCTCCACCGGCCCCCCAAACCCACGTGAAATCTACATACATATACTCCATGAAATGTGCAAACTCAGCTCCAGGCCAAGTGGCCCAGAGGTCCTTGTCTGGCACGCCCTCCCTTTCCCGACAGGGCCTCCAGGGCAGCCGGTCACTGCCCACCGCTCAGGCACCACTGTGTGTGACACGGTTTCGGTCATAAAATCTCTGCTGTGAACACGTGTTCACCGAGAACACTGAGAACATGTGTGTATTTTAGTCCGAGTTCTTGTGTTTCCAGGTGGGTGTGGGGCCGCGTGTGTTACTGGTGGCAGCGGGTGGACAGTTTCCTGCCGTAGAGCGCAGGGCTGGGGAGCAGCTGGAGAGAGAGGAGGACCAGGAGGGGAAGGCGGCAGAGAGCACGCCTGTAGGCACAGCCCCAGCGGTTAAACCACAGGGGAAACCAACAAAGGGGGATGCCCAGGGACGCGAGTATGGCCCAGCCGGCTGAAAGGGGCAGCGGTGTCAGCGATGGGCTGCTCTGTCCCCCCCCCCAGCTCCCAGGGTGCTGCAGTCAGAGGCGGGGCTGGGTTGGCGGTCCCATAGCATCAACGCGAGCACACGGATCGGGGCGCCCCGGGCACTCTCCTGGCGCCCACCTGTTTCTGCTCCGCTCAGAAAGTGGTGTGAGTGGAGGAAGCAGCCCCAGCATTACACAGCTCCAGGGGGATGGAGAGGACACTCAGTCCCAGCAACGGGGCTCAGCCCACACCTGAGCCACCCCACTGAGGGAGAGGTGGACGGTCCTGGGGGGGGGGGGACTGGCCACGCCCACCGCCGAACCAGTAGAGAAGGTGAGTCATCAAACCGGTGCACACGTCTGACCAGACGGTCTCCAGAATTCTCCAGGTCCCCCACACATCCCGTCCCAGCCCAGAAGCTTGGAAACTGGGGGAGCTGGAAGTGGGCCTGACCTCCAAGGAGAAAAGCGAATGCGGAGCCACCTGCCACCCGGTCACCCGCACAGATCCGATGGGCCAGTGAGCGCCATCGCTAGCCGGGAGGACTTCCCGGACCTCTCGATGGAGGCAGCGGCGCTCCTGAGGGGCTGGGCTCTTCCGACTCTGCTCCAGCAGCCCCATGACCCCCTCCCTGCTCCCTGCCAGCTGCCTCTCCCACTGGAACCCTTCGCCCCGTGGAAACAGGAGGCTAGACGGAGCAGCAGAGCCTGGCCAGGAACCTGGGAAAGCAGCACACGTCACCCGCGCTGTCACGGCCGGCTGGCTGTCACACGACCCCACACAGCTGACTTGAGAGCCAGTGACTGTCACAGTAAGGAAAGCCACACTAGGACAGCAGCCAAACAGAAGTCCAGGGGAGGGAACGGGACAGAAGAGCAACCTCGGTCAAGAAATAGGGTCAGATTTCACTGTGATTTGCCTGGGATTTTGCGTGATGCGCCCAGAACCCAACTGGAGCACGGGAACCCTGGGATCGGCTTATCAGTTTCCCAACCGTATTTCTGGGATCGCCAGGCTGCAAGAGTCGGGTGGCTGAAACTCACGAGTACATTCCATGTGGAGGTTACAGAAGTTACTCTTTCAGGTAAGCTGGTTGATTTGAAAGGTCAGTTTCGCAGGATCAATATGTGGGCTCAGAACTGTCCATGTTCTTATATTAATAGTAGGAGATCTTAACCTGCTGCTCAGTAACAGATCATCTAAGCAGAAAATCAATAAAGAAACAGTCTCGGAATGACATGTTGGACCAAATGGACCTCATTGATATAGACAAACATTCCACCCTAAAACAACAGAATACTCATTCTTCTCGAGCGCACGTGGAACTTTCTCCAGAATAGACCACATACTGGGTCACGAATCAGGACTCACCTGATAACCAAAAGATTGAGATGATTCCCTGCATTTTCTCAGACCACAATGCTTTGAAACTGGAACTCAACCACAAGAAAAAGTTTGGAAGGAATTCAAACACTTGGAGGCTAAAGACCAACCTGCTCAAGAATGCTGGGATCAACCAGGAAATCAAAGATTAAACAATTCATGGAGAACAACGAAAATGAAGATACATCAATCCAAAACCTATGGGACACGGCAAAGGCAGTCCTAAGGGGGAAATACATAGCCATCCAAGCCTCACTCAAAAAAACTGAAAAATCCCAAATACACCAGCTCTCTTTACACCTCAAAGAACTGGAAAATCAACAAATTAAGCCAACCCCACACACAAGAAGGGAAATAATCAAGATCAGAGCAGAGATTGAGTTAGAAACTAGAGAAACAATAGAACGCATCAATGAATCCAGAAGTTGATTTCTTGAAAGAATTAATAAGTTTGGCCACTGGCCAAACTAACCCAAAAGAAAAGAGAGAGGACCCTAATTCATAAAATTATGAATGAAAGGAGAGAGATCACGACTAATCCAAAGCAAATAGAAATGATCATCAAAAATTATTATCGACAGCTATATGCCAATAAGCTAAACAACCTAGAAGAAATGGATGCATTACTGGAAACCCATAATCTTCCAAGACTGAGACAGGAAAAAACTGATAACCTGAATAGACCAATATCTAGTAATGAGATTGAAGCAGTTATCAAAAACCTCCCAAAAAAGAAGAGTCCAGGACTGGACGGATTCCCTGGGGAATTCTACCAACCATTCAAGGAAGAAATAATACCCATTCTCCTGAAACTGTTTCAAAAAATAGAAAACAGGAAGGGAAAGGGAAAAAAGGAAAAGAAAAAGAAAAAAAAAAAAAGGAAAGGAAAGGAAATGAAAACTTGCAGACTCTTTCTATGAAGCCAGCATTACCCTGATCCCAAACCAGGCAAAGATCCTACCAAAAGGAGAATTTCAGACTGATATCCCTGATGAATATGGATGCCAAGATTCTCAACAAGATCCTAGCTAATGGGATCGATCCAACAGCACATTAAAAAGATTCTTCATGGGGCGACTATGTGGCTCAGTCGTTAAGCATCTGCCTTCGGCTCAGGTCAGGATCCCAGGGTCCTGGGATCGAGCCCCGCATCGGGCTCCTTGCTCGGCAGGAAGCCTACTTCTCCCACTACCATTCCCTCTGCTTGTGTTCCCTCTCTCACTGTGTTTCTCTCTGTCAAATAAATAAAATCTTTAAAAAAAAAAAAAAAAAGATTCTTCAT